>JAQMYL010000007.1:12761737-12774941 GCA_030014365.1 Clarias pachynema | reverse complement strand
AGGGTAACTTTACTTGTACTTCAGTAAAAGTTCACTGAAGTAACAGTACTTTTACTTGAGTACAAAATTTTATTACTTTTTCCACCTCTGGAAATATATACCAGCCATGACATTAAAAACGTCTAAGTTTTGGGGTTCCCTTTTGCCACTGTGGAAGTGTTGCCCCCCTCCGCAGGGGGTAGCTAAACACGCCCTCTGAGGGTATGCACAGTGCCTTGGTGGTGCCTTGTACCATGATGTTGGTAGCAATCAGTTGGGTTCTGTGGGTTGTGGGGTGGGATCTCCATGGATTGCCCTTCTTTGTCTGGTGCATTCCATACTGTAGGTGCTCAATCATACTGTAATCTGATAAGTTTGTCAGCCTGGTCAGCAGCCTTGCGCTCTTTGTCTGATGGGATTATTGACAGTGGGCTGTGGTGCACTGGGTGTTCTGGTTCCTTTCTACTGTGGCCCCTTTAACTTTTTGGGGGAGGTTGCTGCATTGGCTGTTCCATAGGATCGGATTGGATGGGCTAGCCTTTGGTCCCTGAGAGCACGGATAAGCCTTGGGTACCCATGATCCTGTCACTAGTTTGCTAGCATATAGTTGATAATCAATGTTGTTTTTTCACTTGTCAGTGGCCATAATCTTATGGCTGATCAGTTTATGAAGCTTATTTACAGTAACTCATTCTTTCATTTATTTACTCATTTTCCAGACTGCTCATTCTGTTTTGGATTATGGAGGCCTCGATCCTATCCCTGATTATATATTATATTCCTGAAGCTGAAGCTCAGAGCTACAAGGCAGGGGACATTTTTAACTGGACAAACACCCCAATCACACATTGCAAATATATTAAATTTGGAAACACCAATTAACCTGCAATGCATGTCCCTGGACTGTGAGGGGAAACTAAAGTACCTGGAGGAAACGTACAAAGTGCGGGGACAACATGCAAACTCACAGCACACAGATCATGGAAGAGCCCATAGTGCTAATAGACAAGTCAATATGCCCCCTGTTTCATTTTCCCTTAGTCATTTTTGTTTACACACAAAATGGTCTAAGCAATTAAAAAGTCTGACGTCAAATATTAACAAATAATGTTAGCTAAAAAAAAAAAAGATTGTATGAATTATAAATTAACAACATAATTTCTATTTTTATACAGTATATTTCTACAGTTAAACAGTATAAAACACCTCAAAATCTGGATATGTTTTTTAAATAACTTGTACATGAGAAGAATAATACAATGTTTTTTTTCTACTAAAGTTTTACTTAATGCTTTTAATCCAACTTTACCAGTAAAGCCAGTGGACAACCAGGATGAATTCCAATTGCCACTGAGAATTTGATGGCAACATCCACCTCAAGCCCTTTAAGACAGCCTCTTAATGCCGGGTGGTTAATATTTAGTCTGTAATAAAAAAGCAGATACAATAAGTCATGCAAAAGTTATCATATGATAATTTCCTGATAATCAGTTCAGTTCATTTAAAATTGCCTTAAAGTGAAGGGGAAATAAATACATTACAACAACAACAAAACAGCAATTCAGGCTGCTTTCAACGTAAAAAAAAAACAAAAAAACAAGAGTATTCAGGACAGTGGGGTGTGCTCTGCATTTTTTGCTTCATTAACTATACAAAGTGTTACTATATAACCAATCAAATGTAAATGAAAACTGGATATTCCACAATTCCAAAGCTTTGTGACTCTACTCAGTTACTGTTTGGCTTATTCTCTGATTCATGTAATACAGTAGATATTATTATATACAATATAATGTGCAATATTTGTCAGAACTTTCTGCAATAAATATTTTAACCTGTTTTATTTTGTGCCAAAGCAGGCAGTGTGACATTTAAAATATGCCTATATTTCTGTTGACTCATTTCTGTCATTCTTCAATTTCAACAGTAAGTGGCAATGGTTCACTGTTAAAACTTTGGTTTACACTGCAATGCACTTCACAATAAAACCCTTTACAGAGGAGGCAAGAATTACTGAAACCAAAGAGAAGCAGTGATAAACCTGGAGAACGCCAAGATGTACATGAAAGATGGGACAGACTATAGTTGTACATCTACTTCCCTAGTAAGTATAAACACCACCAAATATGTATGTTCTGTTAAAAAAAAGCTTATTGATTAGGATTTGACTGGGTTTCCAAGATACATATTTTGCATGTCAGCAGACAAGACTCTATGTTATTTGAGGTGAACTTAAGAAGACTAGCTGATGCTGCCAAACGCTACCTCCCACTCCCAGAGACCCGTCTCTGCAGGCAAATATTCTAAGCCACTCTTTTTTGCCCACAAGAGGAAAGTGTAGAGTGTGTGTGCGTTAGTAATTGGTTTTATGTTATTCTTCTTTGCTACATATTAAACACGGTTATCTATTACAGTAGTTTTTACTTACTAAAGAAAAAGTGCAATTTTTTGTTGAAAAAGTGCTAAATTTGTGTCTCCTGTTTTGATGTTTAATGTTGTTAAGCTTGTAATATAAAAATAATTGCACAGTCAGTTGTCACAGTAGTTCTACCCTCCTAATTGAATTATTTTGATAATTTGTCCATATTTGTTTTGTAAAAGTGGGTTAGCACAAAACTGTGTTGAAATATGTAGGTCACAAAATCACTTTGAAAAATCAGTAATAGTAATAGCCTTCTATATCTGTCTGCATGGCTCAGGAGAAAGTGAATGAAGTGCAATTTTTCATCTGAGGTGGGTGTAAAAATATCACTGCACCAGCAAATTTCTCAAATGTCACACCCCCATGCTGCATCACTCCACCCACATGGCCACAAGTGTGTTTATTTTTGACCATACAATAGAATTTGAGAATTAAAGAAAAATGTTGGTTTACATTCTAACGCCATTAGTGATGCATTGGTATTATTCCATCAGGGCATAATTCCACCTGCAGTAAAATAAAGCCACTGTGGATTTCACGTTATCTTTATGATAATGCAAACTGATGTTTTTCACAATAAAAAAATTACTTAAGGGGAGATGGATTCTATAATTTATAAAAAAGAAATTCTCATGTGTAGGTTGCACTGGAACCGCCATTACCTCTCTGTAATCACTGCTGGGATTCCTCCTATAAATGCTTGTGTATAGATCTTGTAGTTGATCCTAATATTAACTGAATAAGCAACAACTTTCATCTCAAATTTGTTGGGTGACTGAAGGATTTTAATGTTTTGGAAATAGACCTGCAAAAGAAAAAGAATATTTTATTTATATATAAATATTTATATATTAATACATTTAGATTTTTTAAATTGTTTTATTTATTATTTATATAACTGGGAAGAGCTCTAAACAAATAGTAAACCTTTAAACTAGACAGGGAGGCAGTGTAATGACACCAAAACAAGGGTGATGTGTTCTATTTTCTTGCATATTCTCACAACTGCATTTTGAACTAACTATACTGTAAATATTGGAAGAAGCATTGTTGATACTTAAATACATTGAATTACAGTAATCTAAGTGATATTAAATGAAAGCATTGTTTAAAGTCTATACAGTAAATGGTAAAATTTGAAATTACATTTCTCCAATTAAATATAATTACTCCAGCTGTTTTTAAACTACAGAATTGATTTTCAGGTTAAATCTGAGACCAAATATAACACAAAGGTTCTTCAGTTATGGTCTATCATATTGTGCCAGTACTGCTAAATAATTTAAAAGAATAAATATGTTTTGTATGTGCTGAAGAGAATGAGTTCATATTGATTTTCATTTAACTGAATGAAATTGTCATTCAAGTTATAATATCCTCAGTGAAAGTGTGTGTGGTGCATCTTAATAATTTACTTCCATAAGAATATAGAGCTGTGTGCCATATGCATACCAATGAAAGTATTTTTTTTTCTTTCAATTAATGGGTATTTTTTAAATAACAAATATTTTAAATAAGTTCTAATTTTTAAAAAGAGATTTTTTTTAAGACAACATATTATTTACGTGCACTAAATGAAATTGTAATATGTGATGTCATAAGTCATACAAGTTTTTGTCATAAAGCAATATATACAAGAGCTTACCACAGGAAAAACTTTTTCTGTACTCCTTTCAATTTGTGTTTCGCTATTCTCTGTGATCCGTAAAACAACATAGCCTCTTTCAACAGTAATAGTGAAATGAGAGTTCTGTGGAAAAAAAACAACAACTGGTTTTAGACATATCTTAATTTTTTACACACAGTTCATAGTTTTTGCATAGAGGTCAGAGGCGCATTAAAACTGGTGGCCGCCAAAGGCTAAATTAAAGTGTCTGGTAAGAGTATGGTATATTTTTAAATATTTCACTACATAATTTCTACACCCTCAATTTTCTTGTACTTGTCATCAATCATCATTCTTAGCTTACCTCATTGCCCATAAAAAGCAGCAAGGCATTTTGTTGTCGAGTTGAAACAAAGAACCTGACAGATCTACTGCTGACCACATCGATCTTGCCATAGCCTGTACCATCAAAGTACTTTGTCACCTCTCGGGTCTCACCTCTAAATGAAAAGAAAAAGACAAAATTATTATTATTATTGTTGTTGTTGTTGTTGTTGTTGTTATTGTTGTTTTTATTATTATTATTATTGTTGTTGTTGTTATTGTTGTTATTGTTGTTTTTATTGTTCTTCTTCTTCTTCTTCTTCTTCTTCTTCTTATTATTATTATTATAAGTTAGAATTTGAACATTTAAGTGAGAGTAAAGTGCCAGGAATGTTTTAGGTTACCTTAGACATCGGTCTGTATTTCTTATGTTGACAGCACGCTGGAAGTTGTATAGGCTGAGGATGTGTTCATTTAATGTGTTAAACTCAATGCACCCCTTAAATTTGGGATATAGGAGTTCTAGTGGTGGCTGATATAAAAAAACAAATCAGAAAAAATAAAACTAAAGTACAGTTTTATTGGTTTTGCTAAATTAATCAAACTTCTTAATACAATATCATATAAAATGGACTCACAGTGAAGTCATCTGGATAGCCTCCCACATAGAAAACAACGTCATCACTTCCGAGATCCAGCAAGTTTACAGTTGTATTTGGTTGATTTGTGATTTTTGGCAGCGTCCTGGGGTCAACTGAGGTGTAATGGCTGGTGTAGATGACTTCTGCATCTTGGTAAACTCTAATTAAGACACAAGCCCAAAAAATAATGCAAGTCACTGAACAAATACTCCATAAACTGTATTTACTGTGGATGAAACACTATGCAAATTCTCATACTGTAGATCTGATTTGGTGAATTGATTTTACCTATGGAAGTCCACTCTATCCATAAAGGAGCTGGTAATGCTGGATTGAGTAATTTTTTCAGTCTTAATTTTGTGGGTTATGCCACCCAGTTTGTACACGCAGTATAGGACACCATCTATGACCACCATTCCTATAAAGTCTCTCTTCGTCTATTTGGAAAAAGATTACAAGCAACAGCAAATTTTTATTTTGGTCAAGCAAAAAAAGCAAGTTACAAAATGAAAGAAGTTGAGATATCATGGGTAATACACAATGTGTTAGTTAATCAGTTTTTTTTTTACACTTGTTTTGATGTTGAGTTAAAATCTAGTATGTGATTATATAGCAAACGTTGTTAGCACATTTTTACAGTATTTATTGAATATTTTACAAGAGATAGAGTAACTTGAACATATAATAAAGTTAGAGATGGCTAGGGCTTTTTTTTCTAGGTTAATAAGCCCAAAGACACAGCTTGTCATATTACTGAAAAACCAGAAGGCTTAAACTCTCCCAAGCTAGAATGTTACAATGCATCACCATAAACACATTATAATATATACTATACATCAACAGTTTTTGCAACATATGAAAAAGAATCAAATTACATTCTTGTTTCCTAGGTAGAGGACGAACAGATTTTCTTCCTCTCCTCTCTGGCGTCGGCTGCGCCCATGTTCCCCAGCAGAGGACTTGTCTTTAGGCCGGTGGAGCATCAGGTCCATGGCAGTGAAGGCTTGTAGATCAACCAGGTTTTTAGGAGGGCGCAGCTCTATGTGGCTTTCACCAGAGAATAAGATGGGTCCTCTAATCTGAAGACACAGAACAGATGTTGAGTCAGGAGATCATGTGTTTAAATCTCAATAATGCCTCAGATGTAGTTAAAAAAAATAATGATAGAGAAAAAAATCAACCTTATCATATTTATTATGTGCAACTACAACAATATACTTCACATGCGCTTTCAATTACTGCTGATGATATACTATGGAAATGTCAGAGACATCAGCTGACAAATATCAGATAAAAAGATTGGCAAACCTATGGGGCATGTCACTCTGTGGCTGATCCAATATTACCTGCCATTTGCCAAAAAACTGTATATTGCCTTTTTAGAAAAATGTGCCACAGCATAAAATGTCAGTACTTACTGTGTTGGCTAATTCTCTGGTTCTCTTAATGATGTCTTTGATTCTCATAATGTTATCAGTCATATTGGCTCTGCTGGGCAGCTCAGTCCTCTGATTCTCCACTTCAGCCAGTGTATCAGTCAGGTTGGGAAATAATTTGTTCAGTTTATCCACTGATAAGAAACACAAATGCATGAGTGGCACAAGGTAGCAACTGCACTGATACATACATCGAATACCTCTGAATGATCTTGTATATCTACTGTATGTACACTTATTTAATCAAATCTAGCTCTTTGTGAGTTAAACTATTACTGTAGCATATTTGTCCTGACCGAACCACTTTTATTTACAGTTTATTAAGAACTATAAAGTGAATATGAAGCCAAAACTGATCACATTGCCAATGATGATTCTGAATGTGCAACTTTGTCCCAGACAGTATATTAAATAGACACCACTTGGCAATTTTACAAAAAATATAAAGTATTTTTATATAATATCCCTATATTTCTACAATATCTGAAGAGTCTCACATGTTTTGTTGATGCCATCGAATATGTTATCCACATTTGATTCCCCAGTTGGGATATTGATCTTGTCCAATTCTTCACTAATGGTTCTTAAACGTGCTTTGTCATTGCTGACTGCTTTGTTGGCAGCCTGGACAGCATCCTTAGCTTGTTTCAGAAGGGCATCAATATGATCTGAATCAAAAAGATAATTCCAAATGTTGTTAATTTAACAGTTTTATAATAGATAAAACTTATTAAAGTTTTTCTTATGTTAAGACATCTTACCTCGGTTGATTAAGTATAGTTCATTCTTGAGAGTTTGGATATCTTTTTGCATATCCTTTTTTTTGCCCTTTGCCTTATCCAGGAGATTTTGAACGGTATCATACTTTTGTGCAATATCTGAATGCCAAGATGAAAACATAAGGTAGAGATTTAAATAACATAGACAAATGTGTGTAGAGCATATTAACAAAGGCATAAATATTACTGTTACTGCATAAGGAAAAAAATATCAAATGCAATATGCAAAATGCAAATGCAAAATAATCAATGCAACAGTTGATAATTCTTCAAAAACAAATACTCCTTTTATTCTAGTACAATTAACAATTATTATTACTGTATTTTATTTATTAAAGAACACTGATTGTACTTTTAATCTGTTTCTAGTTACATTAAATAGGTTTCTCCTGTATGGCATAGATAGCATATTTATTTTTAATTATAAATACTATGTAAACTGTTTTTTGTATAGAATAGACAAGAATTTTGAAAAATCGTTCAATTATAAACATTACATTAATAACAAAGTAATCAAGAAGACCTTTTAAATTATTTTCTGCATCCTTAGCATTGTCATCTAGGCTGTTCGCCGAATTCTTTAGTTCTTTTGCCTTTTTGATGAAGTCTTGTGCTTTTACATCCTATCCAAAGAGTGAAGAAAATCAAATTAAATGTTTTGCAGCATTTTCAAATAATATGTAAAAACCAACTTTATTGTGAACAGTAGTACTCACCACAAGGGCATGATCTGCTGCTTTATTAGCTTTGTTAGCTGCTCCCTCTGCTTCTTTGATAGCTTTAACAATGCTTCCAAAAGCTTTGATCATATCTACTGCTTTATAAACAGCTGAAGTGTTGATGAAATTTAGAAGAGACCTGTAACAAAATGTGTACTAATTTTTCAGTAACCTCACATACAAAACATACAAGCCTCATGTGAGGGAACGTACATTTGAAAATACATTGCAAGATCCATGAGCTCCTGTGCATGATCCTCTGCTTTTCTAACCAGAACATCCATGGCTGTGGCTTTAGAAAGCTCATCAAGTCTCTGATTCAGTTGTGATTTTGCTCCATCCATTTCAGCTGCAAGTTTTGCATAGTCCTAAAATAAATAATATCTTTATTAAGTTTATGTTTCACAGAAATACAAACTCACATACTGTGACCTATTTTACACTAATGTATGTTATATATAAAGCTGATATACATTACTTTTTATATACAAAAAGTAATGTATATTATATGTACATTACAGTATATATACAATGTATTATATATAAAACTGACATAAAAGACACTATGTTGCATAACAATACCAGACTTACATTTTTTAGGTTGTTCATCATGCTCTGAAGAACCTCTATGCCTCTCAGTGTTCCTCTAATCATTGCTAGATCAAACAAGATGTCATCTTGCTTGTTCTCAAACCTCATATGATGATTCTGAGGACATGATACAGTGAACTGCAGCTTACTGAATATGTGTATATGACTCTTATTATTCATTACCTTATAAAGAACAAATTTAAGTACCCTAATATCAGACAAAACTTCTCCATTGCCATCATTCATGAGAATTGTTTTGTTTACAGATGTTTCTGCTTGCTTTATTGCTTCCTCTAGCTCTTTAAGCCCAAAGTTCGTGGACCTCAGGACCTGGGCCATTTTTTCAGTAGTAGCACGGGCACTTTCCATAGGACTAGTTAAATTGTTCATGATGTAATCTAAGACTTTGGAAAAGACACACATATTGACAGAAGTGATTATGTTTAAAAAGTGCATAATTAAGTGTATTGTAGTGGTGGCTTGTACAGAGGGGGTGATTCAGAGCACCACCTTATATACTATATATAAAATACTACATTCCTGTCACAACTTCACACATTTTAAATTCCTTTTAAATGCTAATTATGCATTTAAAAGGAATTTAAATGCATAATTTAAGTAACCAAATAT
Organism: Clarias pachynema; assembly: GCA_030014365.1. Taxonomy (NCBI): domain Eukaryota; kingdom Metazoa; phylum Chordata; class Actinopteri; order Siluriformes; family Clariidae; genus Clarias; species Clarias pachynema. Next base: position 12,765,814 of record JAQMYL010000007.1, on the reverse strand, counting down.
TTTTTGTCAAAAAAACAAGCTAATACAGTAATTAGTTATTTTGCACATTGTGGTCAAAAAATAGGAACTGCTAACAGTGATCGGGTAGGAATTGTGCTGAACCATGCTTACTCTATAAATAGTTTAAGATTTTAAGATTTTTAGAGCAGATTACTGGATGGTTAATATGTTCCTTTTATACAGCCATCAACGTTTTATAGCAAATATTCAGGAATGAATGTGGAAACATTTGCCAGTTAATGTTTTTGGAGTATTTGGGAGAAAATATTATTTTGCTTTTTACATGTGAACCATGCTTACTGTTACTGTATTGTACTGTAGATATGTTCCCATAATATGTTAAAGTTATTTTTTCCCCTGCTATTAGAACAAATGTACATTTTCAGATGTTTTACAAAAGGTACATGGCTAAAAAGTGCTTTAAGGTCTTTCCATGACTAATAAGTACTGTAGATTAGAGCAAAACCACTTAAACAACTTGAAAATTAACCTGAACCCAAACAACTAAAACTTACGTTTTCGTACTTCCCAGAGCTCATTCTCAGCCAACCTCCTCTGCACCTTACAATTTTGTTTTTGCATCTGTTCCACCATCCATTGTGCCTTCTTCAACATGCGAATCAACACCTTGCTAGACAGACTAGGCTCAATCCCGTTCAAAATCTTCAGCTGTTCCAGCAATCCTGAACAGATGAGTTTGCAAAACACACACACACACACACACACACACACACACACACACACACACATTATTAATATATATTTATTTATTTTATTTATTTATTTATTTATTTTTTATCAGAAAGAATAATCAGTTTTCTCAAAAATATCACAATGTACCACTTCTAAATCTATATAAAGGTTCTTTTGACTTACCTTGTATTCTATTCAAAAGTTCTTCAATATCAGTGAGCAGGTTTTGGTCCTTTTGGTGGTTTTTGTTCACATCATTTAATAAATGCTGACTGTTTAAAGAAGTTTGATCTGCCTAATAAATAAAATGTTAACACTGTAGCAAAACCATTGAATGTAAGCCATTATGTTGTATAAACATTCAGGTAAATCCATACAAAGTAAAAGTCACCATATATGTTTGTATTTATAATTATAATTAAAAATAATTATAATACAGTATTAGTATTAGTAATGTATTTTACTACATGATTAGAAACATTCTATTTTCTTTTTCTCTTTTCTTTCTTCTCTTATTCTTAAAGATTTTTAGCATTCCAGTGCGGTTCTGCTTGAGACCCTGTCTTTTGGGGAAATGTGTAGAACTTTTAAGTTTACCCCTTAGGGTTCTAGATGAAACCATTATAAATAAATATAAATAAGTTGCATTTTATTGTTGTATCATTTGTTTTGTACATGTTCCACATCATTAAGCTATATGTTAATATGCACAATAATAATAATAATAATAATAATAATAATAATAATAATAATAATAATAATAATAATAATAATAATAATAATAATAATATATTAATTTGTTTCCATTGTATTTGTATTCCAAGTTATTTTGTGACTTATAATTTATAGTTTCCCAGTTTCAGCTTAAGTACATATACTGTATAAATTATTAATTTTTTTTTTAGTTTTGACTTGTTGCTTAGTCTAAACAGTAACTGATTGCAGATTATCTTATCAGTCACTGGTTTATTGTTATTACAGTATTTAAAAGGTTAAATGTAACAGTACATATACCTTAATCTTCAGTTTAATTTTGTCTTTTCTGACACCATCAATGTCTGCCTCAAGTTTGTTCACCTCCTGCTTCAGAACTTGAACAGATTCTCTGTAATTCTTTACTAGTCCCTGAAATGATGAAACATTAACTTGCTGAATGTGAGATTTGACATTAGGTCAGTCTTTTACTGGAAAATGATGAAATATTTGAAATGGTATAATTAGGAGTTTTTAGCACCTTTGTAGCAGTAATGTGATGTTCTAGTTTTCTCAGGGCAGTAAGACTTATGGAGATGTTTCTGTAAGACTTGACCTGGGCCTTGAGGATCGAGAACTCATCATCCATTGCCTCTAAATCATCTATTAATGTCAGAGAGCAACTATCGCACTCTGTAAAAAACAAACATTAAACAAATTGAAAGAAGATATTGTGGCCAGGCCTGATTACAATGCCTAATGTTCCAAATGTGATTCATCATTAAGACTTGAGTGAAAACACTCTATATGTGCTGCTGATAAAGCATTTTTTAAAAGCAAGTTGATTGCTTCTTATTGCAGAAGAGTTAAATGATGGCTTTGTACTACAGTTTATTTTGCATGTTTCCTGATTTTGCAGTCCTGATTCTAAAAATATCTGTCTGTCTGTCCTCTTCATGATTAATTAATTAATTTATTTATTTATAATTATTCATTTATTGATTAATTGAGATAGGAAAATTGCCTATCTGATGCGTATAGTCCAGCAGTCAATGGGACTTGAAATGAATTATGACTTTTCATTATAGTTACAACATTCAATGCATTACATCTAAAAATACTGCATACTAAATGAAAACTTTTGTTTTGCAGAAGTGAAAAAAACATATTTTTCTTAATTGAAACTCCTCTGCTTCACGCAATTACTGTACTTAAAAATAGTTTTTAAAAAAAGCCTTGGCACAAACTCTGCTACTGATTTGTCCGCCCTTGTGCTTTCATTTGCCTGTAAAAACAGATCAAGTTGTCAAATTTTCACTCATTTCAGAAGGAAACATGTGATCCTAAGCCTTTATTTCAAAGTAAGCAGAATTGTAGACATCATTTACTGGCAAATAAAAGATAGCAAGTAAGTAAACTGAAACAAATGGCAAATTTGCTAATTCTGCAGTCCTGCAACAAGTTCCAAAGTTCTTAACTGAATTCCACACTCTGAATATCTGAACGGTCCACTTGTGTTACAGAGAACACACACCTTGGCAGTCACCATTATTTGCATCATCTGGAGATTCGCATTCTATAAAAACACATCAAATTTACAGTTACAATATAGTAATACAGTGGTCTTTTTAGAAAGACTCATGGAGTGTGATATCAAATACATTCAGGAGCTCAGTTTAGCCTACGGCCTGTAATGGAGTCACAGATGTGTTCGTAATCACAGTCACAGAGCTGACAACTTCCTCCATCTGCTAGTGGATCACCATAATAACCAATGGCACACCTATAAAAGGACGGATGATTTATTGAGTATGAAGATTGTTAAAAGACCTGGCAGAGTGTAGTGGGATGTCAGTTTGTCTAGTGCAAATAGGACTTGATCAAGACAGAAACAAAGGACATCAAACTTTATGGATTTAACAAAGACATTTATAAACGTTATTTATAAGTTATAATTAGGCAGACCAGACTTTAAAATGAAACAATATAACCACAATGACCTAAAACTGTCAAAAATATCCACTAATTAGTTCAGTCTATGATCACTGGGACCCTCGGTCATGATTTATAGAAAAACTTATTTAAACACATTGTAATGAAACATAAACGTTTCCTATAGTTGAGTCCAGGGCCTATGCTTATTTTCTATTTGAAATTATCTAAAATTATTATATGCTTTTTTTTCTTTTTTTTTAATTGCTCTGTTTTCTATTTTGTAACAGCATCACAATAGTTTGGGCTGAAATCACAGGTTTAAATTAATGTCCATGTTACAATCCCATTACATGAGTTTGTACAACACACATGCCACATAATTTGCATAGAAATCAGGGGACATGTTTGGAAGTCACTTGAACTAAGTATTATAATCAGAATTTAAATTGTTGTTTTTTGGATTTTTTCCCCGATTTTCTCCCTAATTTAGTCGTGTCCAATTCCTCCCCGTCACTAGGGGGCTCCCACTTTAAGGCTACTACCACTCAGTCGGGAGGGCTGAAGACTATCACGTGTTTCCTCCGAACCACGTGTTGCCAGCCGACTGCATCTTTTCGAACTGCTCGCTCACGCACCGTTGGGGCAGCGTAACACACTCGGAGGACAGCGCTATCCGCTCCTTCCGCTTGCGTGAGCTCACAGACGCCTCTGATTGGCTGTAGAGCCGTGATTAATGTGGGAGCACGAAGTACCTCT
>JAQMYL010000007.1:12741944-12758830 GCA_030014365.1 Clarias pachynema | reverse complement strand
CACACACACACACACACACAAATATATATATATATATATATATATATATATATATAAATTTTTTTTCTTTTCTTCCACATAATAAAAGTAAAATGTGGTGTTTAGCTGCTGTAGCAGACATATAGCTTATCTGAGGTTGGTGCGGAAAGAAAGTAATGTTTTGGTATTAAATGTTCACAATTTCCCCAAACATACCCAATGCAGACACAACATTCCACAATGTCGCTTTATGTGGGGTGACAAAACTTTCAAGGGTGAAACATACCAGAAGGACAGGTGTTTGCTAAGGTTCTGTAATTTTTTTTTTTATATGTGCATGTATGTACAGCATGGGTGTGGCAGGAGTGAAAGAATTTTAAGATAAGCACAGATTAAAGTATTTGCTTGTTTTATGCTGATCTCGGATCAGAACCCATTATCCCAAAGCAAAACCTAACAATTGTAAATGAAAGGAAAAAGAATAAAATGCCTCAGATAAGTTTTACGGCATCTAACACTGAAACACGTACAGAAGCTCAGTACCTCTTTCTGTGGGTCATCTGATGTACACTGCTTGGCCAAACAAAAAGTTGTCATTTTGATTTAATAAGCACCTGAACTGAGTATGAGAGTCCAGACTAGATATTAAGATTTTATTTTATGAAATATAATTTAGTAATTTTCAACACAAAGAATAATTCTTGGACACTGAGTTAACAAGTCAAACCCTTGTTTAATTAAGAGATTCAAAACGTTCTTATACAATGGGGTAGAGAGCATAGCTAGCAATGCCACAGGTGTTGCTGCCATTTCGGATCATACGCATGTATCCTCCTTCTCCCCAACCAGTGCCCCAGCTGATGATAGAGAAAAGGTTTAAATTAACATCACAGTTCACATCTCCACAACAATAAAAATCTTTCAAACCTGTAGGACTCTTCCACTAGCACATTGCATTTTTTTCTTCATGCTCCTCTAAAATAAATTATTCAGCTCATTCATCTATCATGACTTTAGAAGGGGTATGTTGGAGAAATAAAAACATTTAGACTGTGAAATTTTCTGCCAAGCCTCTTTCTTTTCTACCCAACTGTAAACATTATAAGATAATGCAACTTGTTGCATAATTATTATGGTTAGATTAAGTTTCAGAGCATTAGTATTTTCCCTAATTCATACAAATCATGCTAAATATGTATCTATAGTGTGTACAGGAGACACAGCATGTGCTAAGGTCCCTGTAATATCTCTATCCTGTAAATGAAGCAATTATCCTATACTGTACAGTGGGCATTTCATACAGAATTTCCCACACTGTATTTTCACACTTAAACAAAATATTGTAATCATTAATATTCATACTTTAATATTTCAGTGTAAGAAATTGCCATGGCAGCTTACCTACAGTACTTACTGTAAGTCAGTTTTCACAAAGATTTTCATTAAACTGTGTTTTTTTAATAGCAGATCAACTTTAAAACATATTCTCATTGCACTGCTCTAAAATAATAAAGTAAGTGACCTGTTTTTGATGATCCAGTAGTCTCTGCCCCCCTCTGAGCCGTAGCCAACCAGAAGGACTGCATGGCTCAGGTTATTCGGATTACAACTGGGCTCCTCATAGATTCCTAAGAAACATTTCAAATTACTTTAATGCTTAAGAAAGATCCAATTTTATTTATGCTCCCTTACTTTCTTTAAAATGACAAAAAGATATTCTGGAAACTTTCTTATTTATAAGCTAATATAATTATATGTAATTATTATTCCCTTATGATTTATGTAAGAAATACTTTGTGTGTTATGTTAAATTATTATCATTATGTTGCAAAAATAGCATGTCCAACAGCATTGTTTTATACTTCTTATACCACAGAATAAGTTTGTACCTGTTTATAGTTACATTTAATATTGTGAATACATTTAGTTCCTTTTATCACTTATTTTATAGCAGATAAACAGTTAATAAGTTAATAAAACCAAAGAATTTGCTGTTGTCATATTACTGACAAATGTCTGAGCCTTTGTACTTGCAATTTCTTCTTTACTGACGATTGTCTGAAGACTTAAGGGTATGACTTAAGGGTATTCATGGAAGGAGTGACGAGTATCAGCCCTTAGTAGCTCTTAGTAGCTGTCAATATGACTTTCCTCACTATAATCTTTAGTGCAGAGGTATTTGTGCTTTGTTCAAGAAATAGCTACTGTAACATTTTTCAGAACAACAACTGATGATTCTCGAGGACATTAAATACAACAAAAATGGCTAAAAATAAAAAATTTTTTCATACTTTAATTATTCTATTCTATTCTATTATATTCTATTATATTAGTTAATAATGCCATCTTGCCATCTGCAAATTGATGTGTTGTAGGAGGAATAAAACCTTTCAGGACATGCTTTTATTGTAAAATAATTAAATAATGAGGTAATAAATGCCTCATGTTGCCATCATAACAAACTTTCAGTAACTATTTTCCTACAACAGGATGCAATGCCATGTATTACGGTTTACTTTTAAACCTCTTACCTGAGCTATAGAACAGAAAACTTGGGTGGTCAGCATCAACTGCTACAGTGATTGGCCCTATAGTTGCCAAAGCATCAGCCAAAGCCTGCTCATCTCCAGTGGGAATGAACCTATAGTCTCTGATTTGTGCCACAATGTTGCTGCTGTCATGGAAGCAGGGCTGTGTATCCTGAGAAATGCAATAACATTAAATAATTTATGTGAAATAGACTCTAGCAAAAGAAGCAATACCTCTTTGAATCCCACTTACCACTGAGGTATAAGGGTATGTATCAGAGGCCTGCAGTCCATTGTTAATCACATAATCATAAGCATTTGCCATCCAAGCCCCATTGCAGCCGTATGTGCCATATGACCTTGAACAGTCCACCAGATTCTGCTCACTAAGAGACATAAGCTGGCCTGTGGTCTTGAACATTTGTCCCTCAATGGCTCCTGTAGTACTAAATGCCCAACATGATCCACAGTAGCCCTGGGTGAAAAAACAAGACACTTGTTTTCTTTACACTGATAAATACATATATAACCAAACATAATCAGAGAAAGAATGATATCTTTAGAGTAACTCATGTTTAGTGTTTTACTGCAAATGTCTCACTGCATGAAAAACATAAGGCTAATAAATCCTTGTAGCAGAGAAGAGTGAAAACTCACTTGGTCTTTAATCCCTGTGACATATCCCATCTGTCTGTAGTCTATTGAGGTCAGTCGTAGTCTCTGAGCATGGTACCGTAGCTTGCGAGCATTGGCAGTTTTTCCCTTCTTGTGTGCATTTCCTTTTACCTTGGCTCCAAGTAACTGATTATACTCCAACCGGGTCTATAAAATTTAAAAATACCATCATTTACAATAGAAAAAATATTGATAGTACATGTTAGTACATTTATTATACTATATTTATTATATAGTAAATGTTAATAGATAATTAACATATGAATTTTGCATTGGTAAATATTGGACATAATAAAAGATAATGACTATTATATTTGGCACATTAGCACCATTTTTTGAAAAGAAATATTCATATAGCATGTTTTATTAATATTTCATGCAGAGGTTAATGACAGCCAAAGTAATGTCAAAAGAAATCTTACAATTTGTGCCCACATATGAGTAAAGACTGAATAAAATAGCATGATACATCAACAAAATAGTGACTTACCAGGTCTCCGTATTTGTTCATTGCCATAGAAAACTCAGACATGCCAGTATAAAATCTTCTATTGTTATCCTCAATTAGGTTCTTATTTTTCTCCCAAATGGCTCTTCTTTGCATGTCATCCCTCTTTAGAAGAGAAGAACAGAGACCATGATTTAAGTTATAAAATATACTATAATTTTCTGAGTTTATTTTTGGTTCATCCTGCTGAAGAAGTGGAATCTAACCCTGGAATGTGGGTAGTGATATACAGTAACCTTTATGTATAGGATAATAATAATAATAATAATAATAATAATAATAATAATAATAATAATAATTATTATTATTATTATTATTATAGTTCTTCTTTTTATTATTATTATTATTATTATTATTAGCATTATTAGCATTATTATCATCATTTTAAATGAGAGAGAATGACCTCTTCTTCATAGTCCACTCCGTAAGTTCTCTTCCACAGCTTCCACTCTGATGGCGCTTCCTCTTCTGACTCCACTGCCATTGACTGAGGTAAACTTAAAACATGGCTGACCAGGAGTATCCTGCTAACCAGAACCATCCAAGGGGCTTGATCCATATCTGTCCAAACAGAGCAGTATATACCTAAGTATCCACACCTTGATAATACTTTAAGGTTACAGCTTTACTTCTAACTGGTACAAAATGCTGAGACCGTTGTATCGTTGCATGAACATCTCCTTAAAAAACGTTTCATAATATGTGATATTATTTTTTTAATAATTATAAAATAAGAATATTCTTATTAATAATCATCTCATTAATGATAGGTCATAAATCATGTGGAGCATCTGCCATTGAGGTTTCTGTATATGTAACTGTAGTAATGTCACTGCTGTTACTGCTGAAATGTTTACATATTAGAATGAGTGCATTAATATGAACCTATGATTTGTCTTGCAGCCAGAGTCACTTTAAAAGGTGCTATTATAGAAAAATAAACAAACTCAACACTACTCTGGCATAAATTTAAAGTTGATTTATGGGTTTGTTAGAAATATCCATCAAAATATTCTACTCATGTTAAACATGTAAGCTGAACATAAATAAATAGTGGTAAAAAATGGGTATGTTTAGGTTAAACTTATTAAATAGAATTAAGTACATCTTAAAATATTGCCATAATCTAATAACATAATTTATTTTAGTAAAATAGACATTTCAATGTATAAAAGCTATACAATGCTAAAATCTTTTTTGAGCGTAGACAAAAATAATGTATTACTAATTTATAGTCAAAAGAACAGTCAATTGTCTAACTAACTCAATTAAGCTAGAACACAAAAATGTATTTGAAAATTGCAACAGACATGCAGGAGCCATATAATAATGAGAATGTCTCAGGACCTGAAAATAGAAAACAACTTTAAACTGTGCGATAGAAAAGTCCACCAAAATAGACAAAAATGGATAAATTTGCCGGCTAGCACTGTGTCCCCACATCTTGGGAAACTCAGATTTAAAATAATGTTACATAGCATTAAACCCCTCAAAGTAAATTCTTTTTATCTGTTACAGTATATGTTGGGTGTTGGAAAAGCTCTATTGATGATCTTTGCATCATGCAGTATACACATTAAAATGTGACAAAATTGTATAAATTTGATAAACGATTTAACACTTACCTTGTGAGCACTGTCAAGAGGATTAGTGCCTGATGAAAACTAATGGATGTAACTTATGCAGAGGTCACTTCACTAGGCTACACTGTTTATATACTATGTGGAAGGTGTGTATTCACTGTGCTGGTCCTCTTAGTCATACCACACTAATCCAGGCCAAGACCCATAAAGCCCTTAAATAATAAGTTGTGTGTGTGCCAATAACACCCTGCATGAGTGAATGATACACCATTTACCATTTTCTTTAACAGGTTTGCATGTGAAATGCTGTTCTCAGATTATATGACCCTCCCAGCTGTTTTCATCTGGTCCTTCATGAACTAGCTACAGATGTTATTACACCAAATCAACATTATATTACTCAAATTCAGATAGATAGGTTGTATATATGGACCATTGACTAATTAATCCATGTTTATAAAAGCTTAGGTAGTACAATCTTATTTGTACTTTTCTATATCTCAATCCTACAGGGAGGTTAATACAGACATAATGCAAATGTCAGCACATGATGTCATGAACAGTGGTGACATCAGCAATTATCTGTTATTATACTTTAGTCTGTCATATAATAAACATTCATTTTAATGAGTTTTGTGCCACTTCCTTTCTGCTTTAAGGTGCTGTAATTTGAATTTTATGAAAAATTAAGGATTGAGGATGTTAAAAGGACCAGTTTTATTTGGTGAAATAATGATATAATAATACCTAGACTGCTAATTGGATACACATGTGGAGCATGTTTTTATACAGTATTTTGATGGAAACCAAAGAGGATTTTAGACTTAACCCCATTATAAGTTGTAATGTCCTACACAGAACATTAAGTTTCAGACTGATAACCAAAGAGCACTTATGGGTTCTAGTTTTGACATTTTGTTTCCTTAAAAATATGATTATGGCCTCTGAATATTTTACATATTGATATTATGTCTATTTTACTACAGTACAATAATGAGTAAGTTTTTGAATGTATGTATTTCTATCAAAAAAGTGTAGCATAAACCTAAAATTATTTACCATTTTTTATATTTTGCTCAACTTACCTGTTTTTATTTGAGTAGAAATCCTGCCATTAATTTCCTTAAGCCGGTACATCTTTTTTCAGTTTATAACATATTTAATAACAATTCAAAGGTTTGAGACAACAATGAAATTGTGATTTTTGTTTCAATTAAAGTTGATGTGCCAGTTGTAACAGTTATTTTTTGTTTGCATACAGATAAAGGGACCTACTGTATCTTAAAAATCACTAAAACGTGAGTTTTTCAATAGCTGCCCTTTTTTTTTGGAAACTTATCATGTTCAGTATGTGTTCAGACAATACCGTGATGCCTGGCCAAAAACAAACCAAAATAAAAAAAAAACACTATAGGGGTTTTATTCAATCTCCTATAGCTTTGATTACAGCACACAATATGGTGGTCAGTACATGTGTGAAAATGATGCTCCTAGAACCATTCTTTGACAGTTTGAGTCCTGGAATATAGTTTGCCATTAGGGAAAAAGCTCAACTGATGGTATAACTTGGTCAGTCAGTATATTCAAGTCATCAGCTGACTTAATTTTATTGCTACATAAAGCTAATGTCACAATGACACATTCAAGTATCCCAAGATCATAACACTGCCTCCAGAGGCTTGTACAGTACAGTGGGCACTATGCATCGCTTCAAGCGCTTTTCTTCATATCATGACTCACCTTTCACTCTAGAATTAGCGTCAACCTAACCACAACAGAAAACAAGACGTTTTTCCCTTACTTCAAAGTCCCATCTTTATGCTCCATAGCAAATTGAAGCCATTTTTCTGATTAGCCTCCTAGCAAGTTGTTTTCATATGACCACACAGCTGTTTTGTCCCAATCCTTTGAGTTCTCATCACATTGTGTGTATGTGGAAATGCTCTTACTTTCATTATTAAACATAGCTATGTTTTTTACTGTTGATTTTTTTTTACCATGCAACTTCACCAAGTGTTTAAATGATCTCCATTCAAGATTTTTTTTCTGACTACATATTCTTCTACATACATACTGTACTTCTTCAAGTAATGTGTTGATAGCTTCTTCAATCAGCTCCACTAAGTGTGTGTGTGTGTGTGTGTGTGTGTGTGTGTGTGTGTGTGTGTGTGTGTCTTTTTCTTGACAATAGCCCACATATTCTCTACGGGGTTCAGTTCAGGTGAGTTGGCTGGTAAGCCCAGGTAAGGAGTGGCTTGATGGCAGCTATGTAACAGCTGCAGCCCATTTCCTTCACTCTTTGTAAAGCTCTCTCATGTTCTTAAGGCTGTAGTCATCCTTGCTGCTTGTGCGTCTTTTCCTACCAGACATTTCCCTTCCAGTTATCTTTTCATCAATATGCTTTGATATAGCACTCTGTGAACAGCTAGCCCTTTCAGCAACGACCTTCTGTGGATTACTCTGCTTACAGAGGGTGTCAATGATTGTCTTCTGGACAGCTGTCGAGTCAGCAGTCTTCCCCATGATTGCGGTTGACTGAACTAGACAGAGAGATACATGGTATTTATACTGTATAAGTAATAATTTACTCAAACTGAAAATGAGCCATAATCATTGAATTAGAACAATACAATTAAATGGCTTGTTATAGGCTTGGAAAAGCGGAATATTTTGCTTTATGTAAAATGAATTTCGGATATATGAGTTTCACTTTGAGAATTTAATTATGGAAAAGATTCATTCATTCATTTGCTAAACCACTTATCCTATTCAGAGTTGCAGGAAGCCTGGAGCCTAACCCAGGGTATGTGATGCACAGGGCAGGATACTGGACATGCTGGACATGGTGCCAATTCATCACAGGGCACGAAGCACACACTCACTCACACACTACAGGAAATTTGGAAACATCGTAAAACCGTAGTACCAGGAGGGAGCCCACCAAGCAGGGGAAACCATGCAAATTTCATGCACTCAGACCCTGAGGCGGTAATCAAATCCCGACCCTAGATGTGTGAGGTCACTGTGATAACCAGTAAACCAGCATGCACCATGAAAATATTTATGAGCTTCTAAATTCTTGCAAACGATTTAAACTGAGAAAAGGGATTAAAAAAAATTTTTTTTTTTTTTTTACTTCATTAGAAAAACAATTTCACTAGTGGTATCAGACTCCTGAGGCACACTGTACACCAGATCACATAGTCCACTTTGAGAGGGTGAGAGAGAGTCTGTGCGTGTGTGTGTGTGTGTGTGTGTGTGAGAGAGAGAGATGTTTGCTGAATAAAACACACCTCATGCTGCTGTTCTGCAGTGAGAGTCAGTGCTTAGAGAAAGGACTATAAATCCCTGCATTCTCTGCGGCTCCTAAAGGGACAGTCAAATTATACACGGCGGAATGAGACCCCAGTGAGCTCAGCATGTCTTTCAAGGTAAATCACTTCGTCTTCGCGCATTTATAACGAGGTTTAAACTGTAGGGAAATCTGCTCATGTAGGCTGTTTCTCCCTCGCTCAGAAACCTGATCTTTGCAGTGCTCAGGCTGCAGAACCCGGAGAAACACCGCCTTCGTGCCGCCTCTCACTCTGCACTTTCAGCGCGTTTTATTAAACTGTTAGCTCATTTTGAGACAGATTGATTTTTCGTGGTGTGTTTTTTTAATGAGTCTGGTTATGTTGTATGTATTGTCCTGTCTCGCACATTTAATAAGAGCAACTGGAAAATAAAACCGCTACTTCAGCGAGTCTCTAACTGCATCCGAAACCGCTTATTACTTCATTAGTTTGTGAAGATATTCCGCATTTAATGAGTCAGACAGTCGTCTATGAGACAGTCTTTTTTACGATTGGACGTGAAGGCGTGATGACGTGCTGTTTTGACCGCTCACGTTTTGTTTTGACATTGTGGCTCGACACACGGCCATAATGGAATGTTATGTAATTCATGTTCATGTTTAGCGTAGATTCGGTTCTACAGAATTAATTGGCTGTATTAATATCTGTTTTTTTAAATGAATAGTAATTTACCGTAAATATTGAGGAACATCCTCTAGATAATTTAGTTCCATTTGCCCTTCATGTTGCAGAAATGTAATATACAGTATGTACATGTATGAACTTCCAATACTTGTAATATACTGCTATATAGGAATTGAATACATGTGCTATACAGTATATGGCAACTTATTTGAAATTAGTTCTGTACATACAGTATATAGGATGCATATGTATGTCTACTATGGCATGTATGTATAGATAATTTACCTATATTATATCACATGTATGAGTAACACAGGTCTTTACATATTTTGACATATTTGACATATTTACATCACTATACATCCAAACTGGTGAAATATATTTTGATTATAGATGACTATATACAATCGGCATGGTGGCTTAGGGGTTAGCTATGTCTTGTCTATGCCTTGCTCCACCAGGGTCCTGGTTCTGTGCATGTTTTCCTAGTGCTTGGTGAGTTTCCTCAAGGTTTTCCGGTTTCCTCCCACAATCCAAAGACATGCAGATTAGGCTAAATGGCATTCCCAAATTGTGTATGTGTCCCGTGATGGATTGTAAACCCATCCAGGGTGCACCCCGTGCCATAAGTCTCCTGGGATAGGCTTCAGGCCCCTCGCAAGGGGATAAAGCGGTATAGATGATGAGTGAGTGAGTGAGTTATTGACTATACACAGTAACGTATATAAAAACCATATGTCCATATATTTCCGTATGAGTCATACCTTCATCAATGTTTCTTGTTAACTTTCTTTCCAATTCCAAAAGTAATACCAGCTGTAATATAAATAAGGTTCATTTAATAGTTATTTACAAATTTGATTAAATGAGTGGCATTCCTAGAGTAATTATATTTAGTAGATCTGCACTTGAACATTTCACTGTATGTCTGGTTGTCTGTGTTTGCAACATGAAATATTACTTCTAGCTACAGACAGTGTCCCAAATGTATTGTATCACAAATGTCACATACTCAATGTTAGGTTTTTATTAATAAAGTGGTGTACAAAAGTAATATTGCTCTCACAATGGCTTTTATAGTGACTATCAGCATGCCGCTGATAACCTGCCAAGACACAGCCAGTCAGGTTTTCCACACCAAAACTTATCACACCATGTCTTCATAGTCCTCGCTATGTGCACTGGGGCACAGTCATGCTGGAATAGAAAAGGGCCTTCCACAGACTGGTGCCACAAAGTTGGTAGCATAGAAACCAAGATGTTTATCTTGTTAGGTTGCATGCAATATGTTGCATGTTAAGTTATGATTTAGTATATGTGCGTATTTGTGTGTCTTGCAGAAGGAAACCCCCCTCGCCAATGCTGCATTTTGGGCAGCCAGAAAGGGGAACCTGGCCCTTCTTCAGCTGTTGCTGAACAGTGGCCGTGTGGACATCGACTGCAAAGACAGCGTATGACAGCTTCATCTACATTCATTTTTACAACATTAACTCAGCAACACACCTCAATAAAAACAAACTTATAACATACTCATTTGTTACTTTTTGATTTTTTTGTTACCAGTATGGAACCTCAGCTCTGATGGTGGCCTCCTACAGTGGGCATTATGACTGTGCGAGAGAACTTATCATGCAAGGGGCAGACATCAACCTGCAGAGGGAGGTAGGACAGCTGTCTGTGTCGGGGTTATCTGGAGGAACTGTTTGTGGTGATTGAAAAAAGAGTTCTTAAAGTTTTAAAGACTTACTTAAAATGTTTCCTTATATTTTTACTTTTAATGACCGGAATAAGTATTTTGAGTGTCCGAAATAGTCAAGAGCAAAATGTGCAAAATGTGACTTTGTGTTGAAAGTTGAAGAGAAGTGTTAGAGAAACTGAAGTTAAGCCACTTGTACTGTACGTATTCAGAATACCATGTTGCCATAGGATAATATGAATGTTAAGGCATTTTCAGAGTTAGTTATTAGCATCGTTTATAGTTGATTTACTTTAAAAATGCTGCACTTATTTTTTTATAAAATATTTTTGTAACAAACACACATCCCAGCCAAAAACATGTTATACACTCTAATAATTAATTTGACTGGCTTTAAATCGTAGCTAGACTATCTAAGGTTTTATCTTTAGTTTTGATTACAGTGCACAATTAGTGTTTGAAAAAGATTCCTTATGCTCTCAGAACCACTCTTTCACTTTTTGAGTTCTGGAATATCTGGAAAAAATCTATTGATGACATAACATGGTCATTCAGTACATTCAGGTAGTAAGCTTCTTGCCACAAGACATTGCTGAGCCTAGACCTGACCACCTGAACAACCCCACAATATATTCTAACACCACATCCAGAGGCTTGTACAGTGGACACTATGCATGATGGATGCATCACAAATGTCCCCTTAAGAATGGCAACACCTGACAGTTCTGACCTAATGGGGAATTTTGGCTGGTCTTGATTTGGTATTTTTTGTAAATTTTACATTTTATTTAACAAAAAAATAAATAATTGTTACATTTTGATTGTAGAGGTTAAATTTGGTTAGAATTAGCTATGTCATTAGTTAGGTGTATTAATAATTATGTCAGTGGATCAACGCCTCATACAAATTGTGTTTGTGTTTGTGTGTGTGTGAGATTATGTTTTTTTATAATTTTTTTCAGACAGGTACTACATCCCTGTTCTTCGCAGCACAGCAGGGACATGATGATGTTATTAAGCTCCTGTTTGAATTTGGAGCTTCTACAGAATTCCAGACCAAGGTACTCAAAGCCAGTGTGTTTCGAAGTGCAAACTTGTGTATGGCCCAAAGTTTGGGGTCTTTAAAGTGATCAGCAGTCTGGATTATTCTGTAGGTTAATGAGGATAAGATTCTGTGTCTAGAGATGTAAAGTCAGTTTAAAAATAAATGTGTTTCAAATCTGAATAAAAGTTTTGCACACACATATAGTCTGCTTTTTATTAGATAAAGACAGAGATATGTGGGGGTCTGAGGCATTGAGTCAAAAGCTAGCAATTAGGAGGCAGGAAATGTGCTGAGCAGTATTACCAGAGAGTTAATACATGTGTTGGCTGCACAGCTCTAGACAGCATGGAACTCCGTTAATTATAGAGATTACTTTTGTCTTTATAGATGAAGCTACAGTGTTTGAAAAAAAAAAAATCAAAAAGTGAGGTGAAGTTTCAGCTAAAATAGGTTTCAAGCTAAATCACTGTTACAGTTATTATACAGGCCTTGGTTTCTTCACCTGCAGTTCTGCATTGTTTAGTTTTCAGGGTGTTACCCTCCTTTGTTTCATCACATACAGAAATGTAATAGATTGTATATTACATCTATATGGGATTATACCTCTCTCCTTGCTGTTCTTCCTCTCATTGCTTAAAATCATTATTGTTGATCCACCCACCATACATATGACATGCCAAATTATGTCCTCTAGTATCATTATTATTGTGTTTAATTTTTCTTCACTCGTCCACACAACTAGATTGAAAACAGGACTCTTCTGAGGATTTCTTCTAGTTAGCAAAATTTAGCTGTTTTTTGCTGTGTTTTCTACAGGACGGTGGCACGGCTCTGTGTGCCGCCTGCCAGAGTGGTCACTCCAAAGTAGTGGAGACGCTGCTCAAGAACGGAGCCAATATCCATGACCAGCTTAGCGTTAGTGCCCTCTCTTCCATTTTCCATGTCAGTGATTGCATACCAGCGTGAGGCATTAATGTTGGACTGAAGCCTAAAAACTATCAACACGAATAAAATTAGCCCTGTAGATGAAAACAAATTCCACTGGGGTGCAGGATGGGAGATGTTATACAGTAGCTAAGTCATAAACTTTAACAAACCCTTAATTTTAAAGCACGCTAGAAAATATAGGAGGTAATAAACTAGTTTATATAAAAAAAATATTAAAACTACATGATAGCTACTTTAATTTAAAAAATGTTTAATTTGGTTTTCCTTTGTGCTAAACATAGACACAGAAATATAGTATAATGTAGATATAATTTAATATGTTTGTCATTGTAGTTTATGGAGGCTTTTCTTCAGTGTTTTATGTATACAAGCATATATTTTAACCACTTTGCCTGTTTAGCACACAGTCACTGACTCCTATCACATTTCAGGATGGTGCCACTCCTCTGTTTTTAGCCTCTCAGGAAGGTCATGTGACCATCGTCCGTCAGCTGTTGTCATCTGGAGCCAAAGTGAACCAGCCTCGTGAGGTCAGAGGATCCATTCTACACCCTCTGCTTAGTACATTATGTCTACAGCTACTGTAAAGTGCTTGTTTTGTTCTAGTGGTATGACAAACTTGTGCGCACTTGTACACTGTGGGTTGTTCTATCAATCCTCTATCATGTCTGGTTTATGTGCTACTCTTCTCCACTCCTCAGGATGGCACCACACCCCTGTGGATAGCAGCCCAGATGGGACACAGTGAAGTTGTTAAAGTTCTGCTACTGCGTGGTGCTGACCGAGATGCTGACAGAAACGTATAGCACTGCTTTCGCTACTGAAGCAAAAAAAATAATTTTAAAAATCAGAAATTTAGCTAAGCAAAAAATGTAATATACATGATAACTATTCTGTTACAAATGTAATCATGCAACTAACATATATTTTGTATATATTTTCATGAAAAAACCCACAGCTTGTCGTTATGCAAAAAAAATAGTGCTGTCAATCGATTACAAATTTTAATCTAGCTAATAACAGTCGTACTGTGTGATTAATGAAATTTCTAGATTAATCACACATTAATATTGACAGCCCCAAAAAACACAAACATCTCGCTACCCTAAAGACTTATGTGTCTGAAATTCTATAGTCTGACCTGTAACTGATACTAGAGTCCTGGTATTAGAAGCTCCATCCATAAATAATAAAGTAACACCTACTAAGAAAACTATATTGTATCAGTAATCCTGCATATATCCTGCGTATATATCCACATATGGATCATTTACCATCCCTGTGTAAATAATGTAATAATTTAATTTACATATTATGGACCACTATCATAGCTGCTGTTATATAAAATGAAACAGCCAAATTTGCAATAATAATACAACCAAACTTTGGACCAAAGTTGCAAATTCAGCAGTGTTGTGACATTGACTCATTTGAGACTAAATTAATGGGTGTTTTTTTTTTCTCTTTGATTGTTGAAAGGATGGCTCCACTGCACTTTTTAAAGCTGCACACAATGGACACTGTAATGTCATAGAGGAGCTCCTAAAGTTCAACCCAAATCTTGGCCTTCTAAAGGTAGGAGATAACTTATTGAGATGTTTCATGTATTTGAGTTTATCTGGAGCTACTGTATAGTGCACTGAGTTGGTTTAATACAATACTAATACTTAATAATCTCACAAGGCATATATCTTGCAGATGTGAATTCTGGAGACATTTGTCTTATCTGTTTTTACATAATGGGTTCTCTGTCTAGAATGGTTCCACAGCTCTTCATGCTGCAGTCATGGGTGGCGATCCGAAAACTGTGATGCTTCTGCTGAAAGCAAATGCTGATCCTACTTTACGCAGTAAGGTGCGTAATAGGGTATAACAGCATGATCATTCAAAACAGTGTGTATGAAGCAGAAGCCTAATACATTATTAATATTACTACTTTGGATTCCATTAGCACTGTCCACTTCCCTCCCTTCCTCAATGCTTTTAGTGCCTGTTGTTTCAGTTAGGCAGGCATGGTCACTGTACCTAACAAAGTTTACAGAAAAGGCCAAATGTTTACAATAAATATGGCTAAAGATGTTCAAATTTCCTTTTTTTATAACTACTTACATTTTATGTTACTATAAACTTTATGTGTTAAGTCAATTAGGATATCTATTATAGTTTAATAAGAGGTTATTTTAATATAATACCTAGGTATTATATTATAATAGGTCAGTTTTTCACATACACTCTGACAGCTGTGAAATTTAATTGTTAGAATTTGTGTACAGTATATGTGGGTAGCTGACTCGACTCTATGAGCTATGCCACTTTCTTCTTCCCCATGATGCCATCAATTTTCTGTACTGCATCAGTCCCTTTTCCAGCAAAACACACCACATCATCATGCTGCCACCACCATGCTTCACATTTGGGATAGTTTAATTCAGATTGAAACGGTAACGGATGTTTGGCCTCTGCAGTTATTATTATTTTTTTGTTGAATGGGTCAGTATGCTTATCAAAACTGTTAGTTTTTTAGTTGAGTGGTCTGCATGTTCCAATACTGGAAAAACAGCTCTGTTTTATATTTTAGTATATTTTGTTATCAGTGTTTCTAACAATAAGTCACTGTTTTTCAACAGAATAATGACCTACCAGCAGAACTCACAAAGAATGAGCGCATTCTGAGGATTCTGCGGCCCCTGGTCTTAAATGGAGAAAGTTGATGACTGTTTCTTGGCCCTTAGAGTTTTATATCCTTGGTTTTTGTGGCTGACAAAAGTGCACTATACCAAGCCAAAAGAAAAATTGCAACAATTAAATCTAAGAGTGCCTGCTTGTATTTGCAACTTTAAAACTACAAGAAATTCATAATTGCACAAAACAACAGGATTATTCTTTGTCCTAGGGAAAACTGTTACAAGCTGTAAATCTGTTTTATTTTTTTTTTTAAACCTTTTTACACTTCAGGTCAGACAACTGTAGCGGGAATAAAGTATGATTCAAATTAAGTTTTTTCTTTTTATCGTTAATGGCGTGATTTCCATAAACATTCTGTAATGGAGTGGGAGACCATCAACAAAGGGGATTTTCAAGCAAAGATTTTAGAGTTGGGTTCAACGATGGTGCAAGTGCATCGCTTGTGATGGAGACTATTTTGACAGTTACTCTACCAACATGTGCAATTTGAACGACCAGTTAATAAAAACTTTACTTTTGGTACAGCCCTTGTATTAGGGTAGAAATAGTTATTCTTTTTATCATGAAATTGTTATTGTTTAATAAAGTTTGCTAACTGTGATTCTTATGACAAAGAAAGATCAAACCCAATCTAGCCATAATAACTCAGCCTGGAGAAATCGTATAGCTGTGTAAGCTTAAAACTTTGTGTGCACTTTTTTTTAACTTAATTTTCTTCTGAATTGAAGGTCAAATGTTGCATTTTGGTATTCTAAATTGTGAAACTACTGGTGCTGTAGAACTGCAAAATATTTTGTGAAATGTGTCTGTGAAAGTGTGTCAGACTGTATATTTGTGAAATAAACACTGCAATGAAAGATGCAGTTTGAAATGTTTTTTGAGAATTTTTGAGCCTTTGAGAATCCCAACTGAATAGTGCATTACACCAACCTGACATAATGTTAAAACCAACTGCCTCATATTGTGTAGGCTCTGATTGTGTAACCAAATGAACACCACAAGACCTCTGACAGCTGTGAAATTTAATTTTTCTATTTGTTGTGTGGTGGCTCGTTCACTGATAGCACTTGTTTGTCATCACATGCTCTGGTAGAAAAGTATAAGAACACAAAGTGTATCACAGGTTGCTAGGTTACACAGTTGCTAGACTGTGTAGCTGCAAATAGGTCCCATGTTAACTCCTGTCCAGGGGCGGACTGGGACCAAAAAGTGGCCCTGGACTTCCTGGCCCACAGCAGCCCACATCATAATACATTGGCTCA
>JAQMYL010000007.1:12726246-12741812 GCA_030014365.1 Clarias pachynema | reverse complement strand
GTGGGGACATTTCAATGGTCGGAGGATATTGGTGGGGACACATCCCCTCCGTCCACCCTAAATCTACGCCCCTGGCTTACACAATATGAGGCAGTTGGTTTTAATATTATGTCTGGTTGTAGTAATGCATTATTCAGTAGTTCCTCTCAAAGGCGTTGCAGAAAAAACAATATTGGGATCCTCACAGGAAACCCCCTCGACAGGTGTCATCATAACGTCATAATCACCACAATTAACAGTAGTTTTAATGTTCTGGCTGATCGGTGTATGTGGAATTGTATGGCAGATTGGATGCTTAACTCCTATTGGCTCAGCGTGTGTGGCGTCATGAAGAAAGTTGTCAATGCGGAAGTAAAGAAACCGCACGGAGTGGGGAAGTTTACTGCGAGAGGACGCTAAACTTTTTATAACGAAGAAATTTTATATTTTCGGCAGTGTGTTCAGTGTTTGTGGAACAATGTAGTAGCAAGTCGGGAAACCACTAATAATTTCAGTAGTTAAAGAGAAACGTTCGGCTGTAACATCACGGTTCCGATGGCTAATAATAATTTACAGGTAAGTCTTCTTATCTTATTAGGATAACTTTAGGGTAATTGTGACCTAATGCGAGACATTTCGATTTGTTAAGCATATAATGAACTATTTGAGGTTTTGGTCGACTTGCATTCCAAGAAAATTAGCAGGAAGTCTGCTTTAAAAAGACAGTGTAATAGATACAGATCAGTCGCATAATTGATTGATGATCTAAACATGAGAGTTATACAGTAAGATTTACCTCAGATTTCACAAGATGTTTCGTTCCAAACATTTTAGCATACATGAACTTTTACTTGGTTTGTTTTTGTGTTCTGGTATGCAGCAGCGAGTCCAAACTAGTCAAACCAGTCCTATTGCTGTATTTTCTTTCCACAAAAAAAGGAAAACACTCATATTCTGCCGACCACATGTGGTTTAACATAATTATATCACAGTTGCAGTTAGACCGGATCTGCTCTAATTAATCTTACAAATTATAATTATAATTCGAACAAATATTGATTGTGCAGAATAACAGAACATAGTGATGAGAGTTAAAACCTCTCTTTAATTCTTTATATAATCCCCTGCTAATGCACTAATGCACTCATAGCAGCACTTTATTCGTGCTTGAACATCATCAAGGTAGAAAGATTTCAGTACACCGGAGACATGATCAGACTGCCTTCTTCATGTCTAAAACGCAGCCCTCCCAGGAAACTCCTTTAATGGCACAAACATGTGAAAATGGAGTGGAGTGAGGTCAGGACTGTGAAGGTGTGTCAATAACTCCCATCTGAGTTTCTGTAATGTGCAAGTGGTGTTTGCGAACGATTGTTTGTACAGCTCCCACAGACAGATGTGTATCTCGACAAGTTATCAGCCAGTTTTCAAGGATCGGGTGTTCCAGTTGCTGAATGTTCATGGAAACAACTGCACTGGGCTTTGAGCCACCTCGACCCTGATCACCATTTGTGGACTTTGGCCTCCTTTAAAACATTTGCATCCTTCAAATGTTTTACAATGGCTAAGAGTATCATCATCATCATACTGTGCATAAATTATTCCCCTTGTGTTTGTAAAATCGGCTATTGTGTAAACATCAAGCTTCCAAAAATTACAGCGATTTCTTATGCAATGATTTGGTATTTGACAATAACACTGATTCTGACATGGTACAATATTGATTTATAAGACACCAATTATATCCCCAAGAATAACACGCAACAGCTGTTATATTTTATATTCCATGTTAATGTATTTCTAATCTATAGTAATCAAGTTATGATTGGTGCCTAGATTAATTTAATTCAATGCCTTTTAAATGTGTAAATCAATACAAACTGGTAAAGTTTTGTGCTCCGAGCAATCATATGGGTCTGGGGAGGGGCAGAGGAACCCAGTGCTACTACATTGATACACCACCTAAATGTAGTTGAGAAGATCCTGAAATAATTATTAAGGACACAGCCTGATTACTTTTTTTGCAGTGGAATATCACCAAAAAACACATTTTCTATACTGATATCTTTAGCTAAGATAAAATGAAGTGGAAAAAGTCACATTTAACACTAACATAAAAAATAACAGCTGAGATCTTGGTAGGAGATAGGCTTAATAATTTAAATCTATCACTGTATATCTCACAATCCTTCTTTTGTTGGTAAAACTATCACATATGCATTAACCTGTGCTTATTTAGGTAGATCAGAAAACAAATCTGAAAAAAATAAAAAATAAAAATAGCAGCATGCTGCTGTTTTTTTTTTTTTTTTTTTGGCTTAATATTTTCTCCACTGCCTATATTTAATTCAGTCCTAAGCAAGTTCTTCCTTTTCATGCAATAGAAAGCCATTGACTTGGCCACGAAGGCTTCAGAGGAGGACAAGGCCAAAAACTACAAGGAAGCTTTGCGCCTCTATGAGCAGTCAGTTCAGTACTTTCTACATGTGGTTAAGTGTAAGTAAAACAATGTGTAAATGAATCTCATTAGCACCAACTTAATTGTATTTACTGAACTTCATAATGTATAAAGTTTAAGTCATTCTTTTATTTTCTAAACCAAATTGCTACAACAGCATCATGTGGATTTCTTAAGGAGAAATATTTTCCCTACTCAACCTGATATAGTTCTGAGATTTTATACGCGTCTAAATGCATCTGTCTTTCTAGGTCACAAATGATGTCTCTTAATATATTAAATCATTATCACATTATTAATCACTGTCAAAGTCAATATTTCTGAGAGAATTATTGACTTTGACAGTGATTAATAATGTGATAATGATGTCTCTTAATATATTAAATCATTATCACATTATTAATCACTGTCAAAGTCAATATTTCTGAGAGAATTATGCAAAAAAACTTTGCATGAAACAGCTGGACACATTAATTTGGTTGTCAGGGCTTGTAAAGCTGCATATTCTTTGCAACATGATCAGATTTCTACACAAATTAAAATGCATGTTTTATCAGGATGTGATCCAGATAGATCAGGAATCAACCAGGTGTAAACCAGGTCCTAGATTACAAACTGCTTTTTGATTCTTGATTGTAATCCTTTATCTGTCATTTCTGGAATGCTATATTTAAGATAAATGACGCATTAGACGGTGCTTTTTCCGGCAGATGAGGCTCAGGGTGAAAAAGCCAAGCAAAGCATCAGGGCGAAGTGTGCAGACTATCTGGATAGGGCTGAGCAGCTTAAGGAATATTTGAAAAAGGCAGAAAAGCAGCCACCTACCAAGCCTGTCAAAGTGTCCAATGAAAAAGGGTTAGTCTTGGTGCACAACACAGCTGATGAATTTACCGCCATTAGGATTAGTAGGCTCTTTATTAATCAGAATGTCTTGACAGAAATGACAGTGATGATGGTGAAAATTCAGAGAAGAAGAAATTGCAAAATCAACTTCAAGGTGTGTGAGACTGTTCCTTCTGTTATAGCTAGTTTCGAAATAGCTGATTTTGTGATGTTCCTCAATTTTATTATGAAAATTTTGCAGCATTAAATTACTAAAGTACATGCTATTTCTGTAAATATTAGGTATTTTTTATATTTTGCAGGTGCCATTGTCATGGAGAAGCCAAACATTAAGTGGAACGATGTTGCTGGGTTAGAGGCAGCTAAAGAGGCACTGAAAGAAGCAGTTATTCTACCTATTAAATTTCCTCATCTTTTCACAGGTACAAAACAAACACAATGCTTGAGAATTTGTAAGATTCTGCTACTTTTTTAAGAAAAAATGAGTGAGCATATAAAACATGTTGTTTTATTTATTTATTGTGCTCAGACAGAGATATTTTCACTACATATCTTTGTCTGAGCACAATAAAGAAATAAAACTACGTATTTTATATGCTAAGTATTATATACTCACTCAAGTATATTTCTATGTATTATTTTACTCATAATAATAAATAATAACAAACGTTATAACAAATAACTGCCATACCCTAATGTTTGCATACCCTATTATTTCAGGCCTGTTAAAACTCACTTAAGTATATATCATTGTAATTAAGAATCTGTACCTACAGTATGACTTGTTTCTTAGTTATTAAAATAACCATGTGTAATTAGTCTAATTCTGCACTATTCAGACTTTGATGAAATGGACAACCAGTCATTCTGATACATAAGGCAAGCTCGGGTAGGCCAAGGCAATTCCACGAGATGCAAAGAAAAATCTACAAGCACCTTTTTCTTAAATACAGGCTATTTAAAACAAAGAGGGTGTCTGGGTCTGACTGTCCACAAAGAGAAGCTTGAACAGAAATGGGCCATATGGTAGACTGACCAGAAAAAAGACATTTTTATTCCGTCCAGAAGCAACTTGTCAAACAGTACCTACCTCAAAGAACTCTGGAATAAAGTAAAATGCTGAGACAAACATTGAGCTAAATCTTTATAAGGAATCAACAAGGCCTGTACAGAAATATGCACTTGCTATAGCATGAAGCAAGGGGGAAGATTGCTGCTGTTTTGAGAGGTTTGGGAGCACACAGTTGCATATGAATTGTAGTCAGAATTAACTATAAGATGAATGCGTCACATTATAAAACAAATCTAGGATGAAAGTTGATCAGCATAAACCATAATCCATAATTGGTATGTATAAATATAAGCTGTGTCTGGGAAGCACAAGTTGATCTATGCAGTACAAAATATAATGTATATAAAATTCTGGCATGATGGGTTCTTTGCCCTTCTCCTTTTTGGAACATTCAGATGTCTTTAAATCCTTGATGTTGGGGAGAAAATTAATTATGAATAAATGGGTCAGAACGGAACCCCCTCTTATAAAGTACTGTATAATCTTTATTAAAGATACTATACATATGGATTTATATTGAAAGGTGAATATAAATAATTTTAGAAGATATGGGTAACTCCTTCGATCTGTCTTGGCATTGATTATTTTATTAAGTAATAATGTTAGTTTTTTAAGTATCCATAAATGTCTACATTATGGTACTTTTAATATTGTTTTGAATTAGACCACAGTTTTTTTTTCTTTCTTTTCTTTCTTTCCCCCCTCCCCTCCCCTCCTTTAAAGCCTTATCTGTCACTATGTTTGTACACAAAAAAAAAAGAAGAAAAATGATACATTGCTTAATTTGAATGCTATTAATAATGTAATGTGTTTCGTTTTATCACTCATCAGGACAAGCATCTTAAAAACAATAGCAATTTAAAGCTAAAACTTTGAGGTAATTTATCATTTATCAGTAAAAGCCATTTTAGTAGTTTATCACTTTGATCTGTTTAGTTTGCATTTTTACTCATGCCTCAGGTCTCCCGTGCTTATTTGTATTTCCTTATGTTTGAGCTGACATTGCAACCATGCAATCTCTCATTTCTAGGAAAGAGAACTCCATGGAGAGGAATCTTGCTTTTTGGCCCTCCAGGTACAGGAAAATCATATCTGGCTAAAGCAGTGGCAACTGAGGCCAACAACTCCACCTTCTTCTCCATCTCTTCCTCTGATCTGGTGTCCAAATGGCTAGGAGAGAGTGAGAAGTAAGTCTTGAGGAGCATAGTCATAGTATAAACAATGTGACTTGTTTTTCCAGAAAGATTGCGCCTCAATGTTAGGAATAAACAGGGCGTCTTATGAGTAAAAAAATAGAAATCCATCTTAAGTGGTATATACCGTGTGTACATACAGCACAGCTCCTAATTAATGCCTGCTTCTTCCGTTGCCAGATTGGTGAAGAATTTGTTCAGTTTGGCTCGGCAACACAAACCCTCCATCATCTTCATTGATGAGATCGATTCTCTGTGTGGGTCCAGGAGTGATAATGAAAGCGAAGCAGCTCGCCGAATAAAGACTGAGTTCCTGGTCCAGATGCAAGGGGAGTTGTGGTTGGAGACAGGGCTTGTGTTTTATGGACTGAGAATGCTGCATGTCTAATTAATTCATTCATTCATTCATTCATTCATTCATTCATTTTATTTAATTTTGCTGTAATTATAGGTGTTGGAAATGATAATGAGGGAATTCTTGTGCTTGGAGCAACCAATATACCTTGGACTTTGGATTCAGCTATCAGAAGAAGGCAAGGGATCTATATAGTTAAACAAACAGAGTTAGGGTTAGGTTTTGACCCTTATTATTTCCATAGTTCAGTTTAATCAGGAATTATCATATTTTGGATTTTAGATTATAGTTATATCAGTTCTCACATTAAACCTACAAAAAGCTAGTTGTAAGTTAAACATACTGCATTTTGTATAAGCTGTTAAGCTGTTGTAATTATAGACAGCTTATCAGAACTCCAAATATAAATATAATGTAGAATGATGAACAAGCTACAGGTGAAAATACCAAGAAGGAAACTTTCTGAAACGATCTGAGCATAAGCCAGGAATTCCCAGGCATAAGGATGACATCTTTATCTTATATACAAGATAATATACTTTATCACTGCATGTGGATGTACTGTACCTGGAAGCATGCCTGTTTGTTGTAATTCTGCTGTCAAACTTTGTGCATCTCTTCTGTGTTTAAATGACTCAGGTTTGAGAAGCGTATTTATATCCCACTACCCGAGAAGCATGCACGATCATTTATGTTCAAGCTCAACCTCGGTACCACCCCCCATAGCCTCACCGATAATGACTTCATCACTCTGGGACAGAAGACAGAGCATTATTCAGGCGCTGACATTAGCATCATTGTCAGGGACGCCCTCATGCAGCCTATCCGCAAAGTGCAGTCGGCCACTCACTTCAAAAAGGTGGGTGAGAACATGCCTGATGAAGGTCAGAGAAGGCTGAAATTGTGTTGGTGAATTTTAAAAGACTGATCAGTCTGATTTTTTCACTAATTTTTAAAAAAGCATTATTAAACAGGTTTTAACATGTGTATTATTCATAGCTCAGTTCTGTTTGGTTCACCAGCTTATTTAAAATGGAAAATAGGGATAGTGTTTGCACTATTGCAAAAATGCAGAGAATTAGATGCTGAGCCATACAAACTTCATTACTCACTTTCACCCAGTGTAACAGAGTCAGAAATACAAAGATACTCACTAGAAATGTACCTCTGTCACTATGTGTTTAACATGAGCTCACTAACGAAAGAGTTTACCAACTTGATAATGACATAAATATAACAATGAGGAGAAATGGATTGATCTCCTAACTTTACTCTCGTAATCTCTCTTCCTCTTATATATTGACTCTTACTCAGACTCGCATATGCTTTGCTTACACACTTCTCTTTTGTTTGCACATTCTTTCCCTGATTTGCTGCATGTCACCGTGTAGTTTTTTTGTTTGTTTTTTTTTTGTGTAAAATTTGGGTTGTGATCCTAGTTTGCTCCAGTTTCATGGAGTCTGAGCTGACATGACATGACCTTTTTAACACTTTCTGAATTATGTACAGCTACTGTACCTATAGATTTCTGATGTGCATTATTTTTTTCACGTACAGGTTCGTGGAAAAATGTGGAACAGCCAGGATGTTATAGCAGATGACTTATTGACCCCTTGCTCTCCAAGTGACCCAAATGCAATCAAGATGACATGGGTAGATGTGGAGGCTGATAAACTGCTGGAGCCTATAGTCAGCATGGTGAGGAAGCAATGTAACGCATTGAGTTACAGAAAAATAATGTAAATTATAATTATACAGTATCTTAGTGAAAATTTGAGTTTTAGTGCATGAGCATTTATTATCTTAAACCTTAATAAAATAACATCCAAAATAACATCCAAAACAAACCAAAATAAATGGGTTTGTAGCACCATATCTACACCACTACTACAAAGTAAATTCTGACCTCTAATTTTGATTTTCAGCACCATGAGATGGAAGGAAATTAGTGTATTGATCGAGGCGATGAATTTTATCATATTTTATCTGCTTACAAATGAAAAACAATATGATGATTACCATAAGAAGCAATGACAGACAAGTATAGGAGTGAGAGAGAGTTTGCCACTATGTGATGGAGATATTTTGTTGTCAGATTCTGCGATTGTCTGTCCCTCCATTTGTCTTTTCTGTCTTCATTTTTGACCTACAATTACAAAGTACTTACTTGATCATAGGAATGTTTTATTATGTACAGAACAGAATCAGTTGTAAATGAACTCTATTTCTTTTAAAGATATGTTGATTTTTATTAAGGCAATGCCAGACGATGTTGCAACCACTAGATTAAAATCCATGTATAAATTTGTGTGGTTATGATGATAATGTTTTTAATTAATTGACATTGACTTTAGGATTATACTTAGATTTTATATTGTGACAGCAAAGTTGTAGTACAATTTTCTTTTCATTTTAGGCTAGTATATTAACAAGTAGGTTACAGTATTTTAAGATATTAAATTGTATTGGAAATTCTATTTTTATTGCCTGCAGTAAATCATAAATTTAACCATATGGTATTTAGATATCCTGAAAAATGGTACGCCATCATGAATGATGACATACCCATAGACAGAACCTCCAAACACATTTGTATGTTTGGTGTTATTACACTGTGTGAGTGAAGCACATCCAAATTACTCACTGGGTTTCTCATAAATAATGCTTTTACGTTTACATTAAAAAACACAGCATCATCATTGTTAGTTTTTTTTATTTTATTTATCTATTAAAATTGCTTAGAATTTTAAACAGTGTTACCTGCTACAGTCAGTTGTGTATGATGTCTTTGTGTGTGCTTTTGATCTCCAGGAGGACATGCTTAGGTCACTGGAAAAAACCAAACCCACTGTAAATGATGATGACCTGAAAAAGCTGGTGAAGTTTACTGAGGACTTTGGCCAAGAAGGCTAACTGCACAACAACCACAATACACAAACATCAGGAAACCTTTTATGTATTTTACATTGCATTTTATCTTTCTACTTAGTTTTTACTATAAAGAGTTACTTTATACTACAGAGTTTACTATAAATTCTTTTGTAATAGTGGATGCTGTTTGCGGAATATAAGCTACATAATGTAGCTTGTTAAAAAATTTACGCAGTGGTGTTTCTATTTATTGTATCTGAAGGTTACTGTATGTTGGCAGGAATATTAAACTGTAAATGGGCACTTTGCTAAAGTATTTTTCTGCAGTAAATGCTACTGTATACCGGTCATACACTTAGTTTGATAATTTATTAAGTACTGTGGGATGGGTTTTAGTAGAAAATTCTGTGTGTCTTCAACACCACCAGCATCTTCACACAGTAGATGTAATCCCTGATCCCAGTATGGAGGTTTACTCACTGGAATTCTCTCTACTTATGCTAACACAGTAATTTCCAACAGTTCCAGAATCAAGTTATTTCAAACACAATATGTAGCATGATTAAAACAAATCTAGATTCTCCAGTTCCAGATACAGAAATAAGATGAAATTAAAATAATTTCCCCAATTGAACTTTAAAGCTAATCCGGAGAATAGAAGGGGAAGTAGTCTTAAATTTGACCCTTACATGCAGTATTAAAGAATAAACAGTCTAATACAGGTGGTTTTATTTAAAATCCTGCTAACAAAGCAGCATGACTACTGCCAACTAATCTATTTGAAACTATTTCCACTTTCCTGATTTTCTTTTAATTATGGAAAGTGCTTGTTCTGTCTCTCTGCGGAAGAAGCCCCACTACTGTACATGAGTTCTTTTGTACTTTTGTCACGGTTGTAATTATTCAGGGCCCAAGCACTAGCACAGAGAGTCACGTGGCCTGGGGCCCTCAAGGGCCCCCACAGGGGGCTCATACACACTTTCATGTAGGCACACGAAACTTGGTACACATTTAGAGCTCATTGAGCCGAACAACTTTCGTACTGCATGTCCTGGGCTCAACTCAAAAGGAGGCCGGTTATTTTGGGTCGTTCGCAAATCGCACCCGATGGATTTTGATATATTCCTCCTAGGGAATTTATACAATTGCCACCAAATCAGGCCGATGTGATCTAAAGACATTGAGGATGCAAAATTGATGGAGGATTTTTGATATCTCAAACGGGTCGACCGTGATAATGTCTTAAACTTACACCAAAAATTATTAATATTATTTTTTTTTTTGCAAGCTGTGTGGTGCACGCAGGCGACGATGGCTTTTTGTAGGGCTTAACACGCTTTAATAACATACAGGTTGTGTGGTGGACCCGGGGTGGCGATGGCACAGGGTGCTTGGGCCCGTCATCGTTGCTTGCAAATATATTTATTATTATTTTAAATTAAAAGTAAAGCAAGTTTTTTCTTAGAATATATGGTATGTTCCCTGTGGCAATTTCCAGTCTAGGACATAGAAATATAATACAACCCGAATTCTGGAAAAGTTGGGACATTTTTTAAATTTGAATAAAATGAAAACTGAAAGCCTTTCAAATCACGAGCCAATATTTTATTCACAATAGAACATAGAGAACATACTGTAAATAGTTTAACTGAAAATCTTTTACACTTTTATCCACTAAATGAGCTCATTTCAAATTTTATGCCTGCTACAGGCCTCAAAAAAGTTGGGATGAGAGCAACAAAGAGCTGCAAAAGCAAGAAATTTTAAAAATATTCAGCTGGGAGAACATCTAGCATCAGGTCTGTAACATGATCAGCTATAAAAGGAATGTCTTAGAGAGGGAGAGTCTCTCAGAAGTAAAGATGGGCGTAAAAAGATTGTGTAATACTTTAAAAACAACGTTCCTCAATGTCAAATTGCAAAGGCTTTGCAAATCTTATCTATGAAATGACCACAAACTCTTCAGGCAAGAATGGGACCAAATACTGTACCAAAACTCCAGAAATTCATAACCTCAATGCCCAGATGTCTTCACACTGTTTTGAAAAGACAAGGAGATACACCAATGTAAACATGCCCCATCCCAACTTTTTTGAGACCTGTAGCAGTCATCAAATTTAAAATGAGCTCGTTTTGT
The DNA here is from genome assembly GCA_030014365.1 of Clarias pachynema. Classification (NCBI taxonomy): domain Eukaryota; kingdom Metazoa; phylum Chordata; class Actinopteri; order Siluriformes; family Clariidae; genus Clarias; species Clarias pachynema. Next base: position 12,730,904 of record JAQMYL010000007.1, on the reverse strand, counting down.
GCATAAAATTGTAACATTTCTCAGTTTTAAAGTTCATGTTCTGTTGTGAATAAAACATTGGATCATCATTTGAAAATCTTTTGGTTTTCAGTTTATTAAAAAAATTTAAATAAAAAAATCCAATTTTTTCCGGAATTCGGGTTGTATTTTAAAATTATACTGACAGAACATTGGTTCAAAGACAACATGGACACTGCATTTCAGTTAAGTCACTTTAATTAACTTCACAATAGTATAACATGGAAATGCAAATTAGTTAAGCAACAAATAGTATATAAAAGGACTACTGGACCAACAGTGATAAAGTAAAAGTTAAATACAACTATAAACAAAGCATCTTCAGAAAGTATTTATTAAACTGATTTTGTCTATTGGTTCACAAACACCAATATCTAACACTCAAAAGTTGATAAAATGTGATGAATGATGGTGATAAAATAATGGAAAGGGAATTTTATTAAACATACTAATGACCAGGTTAAATAGAATTTAACACCTTTTTCATTTAATGTGTAATGTTCAAGTAAACAGACAGTAACCAGTAACTAATATGGTCTAACATAGACCATAATTAAGATAGCCTATTGAAAATAAATGACCAGAAGAAAAGATGAAACTTCAATGCCTTGTGTACACCCGTGTACACCATGTGTATCCTTACTTTATGGGGGAGGTCATATTCCATTAGATGTTATTTAAAAAGCATTTTTTCACAATTTTTTGTCACTGGGTGAAAACAAAAAATAATAAGACAAAAAGCAGTGTTGAAAACAAAAGACCACAACAAGGCATTAAGTACATTTTTTTCAACTCAAACCCAATAAATAACACTCTGGGGAGAAGCTTCTTCACCCCCAAAAAGAAATAAATATATTATTAAAGCGGCTTTTCAAGTTCTTCAGAATAAACACTTTGGAATTGTAGCATAAATGAGGGTTCAACAATGATTACATGGAAGGAGAGTAAAGCCAGAGCCAGGAGATGAATAAGCTCTTACATCAGTGCAAACCTGGAGTGCATCTCTGTGATATTCTAATATACATTTAACAGCACTTTTGCTCATTGGAATTAGCTTAAACTGAGCAGATCTTTAGATCCAAATACGAGCTGTAATGTTGGTCATTGTTTGATGTATTTTCTGGCAGTGTTTATAAGTTCGATCTTTAGGTGCAGAAAGAAAAACAAAATGCATTTTAAATGCAAATATGTAATCATGATTTGGAGTAAAGCAAGCACTTAACTGAAGCAACAGTGACATTATCTGCACTAACTCACGACTCCCTACATTGATCTGTATTTTTTATGCTAATCTATTTTAGCAGAATATACTGGGTCATGGTCATAGAACTTTACCTCACTGTTAAAACTGGTTAAGGTACTTGTAAGCAGGGAAAGAATATATATTTAACCAATATCACATGGGGAATGCTGTTGTACTGAATATCAGCATAGCTGTGATGTGGCCATAGATATCACTACCATGCTCTTATATAATACAACAGCACAACCTCAAGTGTGAAATTGCTTTTATACAACAGTACAACAAACGTTATTTATCAACAACAGATTATAATATTGTTTGTTTATATAATCCGTTATTTTACTCCGTCAACACAAATAGTTCCACAATATCCATCTTTTCAGGAGGAGTTGGTTATAATGTTGTTAAGCTGGCGACTGACAGTTAGTGTAATTAATAATTATTAGAACATCTGTGAAGCGGAGTGATGCATGTACTTTAGTCCCAGTGCTGCTGTTCTCCACCTCAGCCTCTCGTATAATCAAATTACTTTGTCTGAACTAACTGTTGAATATTATATATAGAATATGTTCTGATTATTTGAGATCAAGGTCTCCTTGCAAGGCCACAGCATAAGTATTGACATGTTTTATAGCATCCCACGTAAGCGATCATTAACCAGTAATAAAATCTAAATCTGAATCTTTGCAAAATGCATTAATTATTGCACTATTCATATAGGTTTTCAACCACTGACCTGTCATTATATTCACGAATCATCAGATTATGCATGGCAAACCTACATTTAGTCTAAAGTTTATTTAGTCTAGAGTTAATGTGATCTCATGTTGGTCCAGTTTGCTCAACTCCCAAGGTCTGCTTAAAAACATCTCATTGAGTCAGGGAGAAAAAATAATAATAATAATACAGTGCCAATTAATTCAAGACATTATAATAAAAAGAAATCACCAGCCACACTTCATTACACTGTGTTTAGCCTACACATGTAATCCAAGCAGGTGACCCAATATACAGGGGCAACCACCCTGACATGTTTAGTACTGACTTGGTTCACAACCATTTCATTTCACAATGATGTGAAACCTAGTCTCGTAAACCAAGCTACAAATGCTACCATAAGGCTTTGGTTCATACCACCAAATTAGCTCTGTTGGGGGAAGCGCTTGTGATCTGTCAGGCTGTTCACATCTATTAGATCTAAGTTTTACATATAGCATGGTGTTGCGGCAAAGATAAGCAGTAGCACAATACTAGTCCATCTCATGTTGGGATTTAAAGGGACAATGATGTATATTAAAATACAGAAAATAGGGAACCAATAGCCAGTCCTGTGGCAGCACCGGTGAGCATGCCAACAACAACACCTCCTGTATCATCACGTCGACGCTCTTCAATGATCACATTGTTGATTTCATGTGCAGGGTACATTCCTGAGCGACATGAGTAAGAAAAAACAGCTGTTTACAACATCCATTGGCTATTTAATATATGTAAACTCACATAATATCCTTTTGACAAACATACCTAGGAGATGACAAATCGTGCATAGAAACTAAATGACTACATTCAGTAACTTCAGTAATTGTACTGTGACCTATATGATAGATATTCCTGACAAAATTGCCAAAAAGTATAGCTACAAGTTGGACGTATCTAACAAACTAAAAACACATGGGACACCAACTTTGTTGCTGGAAGAACTATAAACAGTCCATAGTGTCATAGTTCTAAACTTTATTTTAATTCAACACTGAACTTTGCCTGCACAACTCCTAAACTAAATGACACAACTTAAATAATATACAAGTGTACAGTGGTGGCCAAAAGTTTTGAGAAAAGCAAAATTAATTGTTTTAATGACACAGACAATTGCTTTTTTTTTTGCAATGAAATTGCTATACAAAAATCAATATTTAGTTCTACTGTATATTCAAAACTGCTGGATTGGCTGGGTATAGAATCAAAAAGACTAACTGTAGTGCTTTGCTCAATCCATGCCTGCTTGATTGCTTCCTGAAGATCGTGTAGAGGACAGCTTCTTGACTACAACTGCCTCCTGTACTGTTGTGCATGTCGCCTGAATACCACTGTCACATAGCCGTTTTTTTCTGTTAATAAATTTAACTCTCCAGTCAGACAGGCTAAAACTACTAAGTGAAAATCACCCGTTTTGTGCATAAGAAGAACCGGTACATGGCATCTTATCTTAATACTTTTGGCCACCACAGGATATAACAATAACTGGGAGCAGCTAATCTACCTGGGTTTTGATAGGGGGAGGCAAATGCATAGTGTTGCCCAACTGCAGAGTACACAGCATTTGGGGCATACGGGGGAGGAGGATAAGGGACATAGCCTCCATACTGGTCCGGAAAGTACACCTGGCAAAAGAGTCACAAAAGAAGTCACTTGTATCCAAGATGCAATACAAGCACACAGCTAAGGTTTCAGAGTACAGTGGAACCTCGGATTGTGATTAACGCGATCTGCGAGCGTTCCGCAAGACGAGCAAAGATTTTTAATAAATTTTTACTTGGAAAACGAACAAGTCTTGGTTTACAAGTACAGAGTATCATGTGTCACGCATTCGCTTCTTGTTTTGACGCTGAGCGTCACGTGGGTAATCGGCTCCCCTGTTCGGGGCATCTCTCACTGGTATAACCAACATCCGTGCACACATGTACTGTTTACTACAACACGGTGACCACATGTGTGCACGTAAAACATATTTAGGGCCCAAGCACTATAGGACCCTCTTGTTTTCCTAAGGATTTTTTTTCTCCACCCTTTCAGACCTTTAGGTTGGACACAAGATTTTGCTGGATAGCTCGAACACACTTTCAGGTAGGCACATGAAACTCGGTACACATTTAGAGCTCATTGAGCCAAACAACTTTTTGTCCTGGGCTCATCTCAACAGGAGGCCGGTTATTTTGGGTCGTTCGCAAAAACGCAACTGATGGATTTTGATATACTCCTCCTAGGGAATTTATACAATCGTCACCTGGGCCGATGTGATCTAAAGACATTGAGGATGCAAAATTGTGGAGGGATTTTTGATAATAACGATTAATAACTTTGTGTGCCATTATATTGAGTGACGTTATATTCAGTGACGCGTTCAGTGACATCACATCGAGCAACATCATAATGTGAGGCTTACTTTCCAGCATCTGCGGCCTATTGAACACACGTACACATCACAAATGTTAACACTCTCTCTCACACACACACTCATGCACACATACATACATACACACATTAAAAATGTTAACACTCACACGCGCGCGCACACACACCTCTCTCCCGATGCGCACACGCCAGGGCTTGACATTAACTTTTTTGCTCACTGGCCAATGTGGCTAGTGGATTTCCGGAGTCACTCGCCATTCAGCCT
>JAQMYL010000007.1:12712702-12725586 GCA_030014365.1 Clarias pachynema | reverse complement strand
ACACACTAACCCACACACACACACACACTAACCCACACACACACACACACACTAACCCACACACACACACTAACCATTGTTGCTAAGCATTGTTGCTTGCAACTATATGTTATTTTGTGTTTGTAGGCGTGTGTACAGCGTGCGTGTTTATTATAACACACGTTTGTGCGCGCTTGTAAAGCAAAAGAAGTCTCGTTAGAGAGGTTAAAGATCCATTTTCTCTCTCCCTCAGCCTGCACTTTGGACACCGTGCCCCTTCTCACACACCTCCTCTCGCCTTCACGCACACACCCCTCCTCCCCTCGCTTTCTCACACACACTCACACACACACACACACACAGAGACACACACACACGCGCACACACACTCTCTCTCTCTCTCTCTCTCTCTCTAATGGAAACATTGCTCTGTCGCAATTCGTTTTAAAAGGTAAAGTGCAGGTTAATTTGTTGTATTTTTACTTTATTTTTTGTATTAATTGTTTTTATGTATTTATTTTTTGGGGGCTGTGGAACGAATAATTAGAGTTTCCATTATTTCTTATGAGGAAATCTGCTTTGGTTTACGAGTTGTTTTGAAATATGAGCCTGCTTCCTGAACGAATTATGCTTGTAATCCAAGGTTCCACTGTATATGAGCTCACAACGTTCCAGTTATTAGCAGAGACTCTTAGCAGAGACTCTTAGCAGAGAATCAGAGTCGCCACTCCCGAGCAAACACGCAGAACACCTGAAATTACTGAATTACTATTGAAATTAAAGTTCTTTACTAGTAAGATAAAAACACAAATAATTCGATTGAGACCCAACTGCCTACCTGAGGAGTTGGGTTTAGTTCTGCATAAGAAGGAGGTGCAGAGGCAATAACTTCCTGGTTAAAACCAAACTGAGGAGGTGCCACTACCTGCAAAAACAAAAACAATAACTGTAAATGTAAAAGAAATTTGCTGCCTTGAGTGCATCTATTCATGATGTCCCTCTGTTAATTGTTTTACAAACTGTACTGAGTGAAACTTGCATAGGTGTAGTGCTGCCAGAGCCCTGCATAGGTGAAGTGCTGACACCCCCCCTCGAAGTGAACAGAAAGAAGCTGCATAATCTGACGAAATTCATGTGGTACAATTTTGTAAGTACTTGGACATGTTTTAAGCAAAGGGTAGGTCATGCAAATGACATTATCTTTGCAGGCGCAACGTCCATGTTGGAAGCTAGCGTATACTACTAATAATATGAAGTCACAGAGGAAACACTTTCAGCAGGTTTAAGGAGAGCTTTAAGGAACAGTGTAGTAAAAAAACAGCACTAACATTTTTGCTTGCTAAGGTTAATGTTGATTAATTACTCTTTTTTTCCAGTGCTCAGTGCGGAGTTCTTTGTAAAAACAGTAAGAAAATAATAATTTGGGGGAGATGTCATTGATGTCACATCAACTTGGGCAAAGGAGAAAGTTTGGGCTCAGTGATAGCAGGAAATGGCAGTAGCTCATTTACATAAACCTGGTGCAAAAAAAGCATAGTGAGAAGGGTATTTCAGCTGGCACATTAACACACTTTGGGGGAAATCTAAGACCTATTTTAACTTGTTAAAGCATCATGAAATATGGGAACTTTTAGTAAGCAATGACTCACTGTGTTGATTCTAGCATCCTGAAGTGCCACAGTCCAGGCCCTGAAAGAACGCACTGAGTAAACATTAATGTTAACACTGCACACAATAAATGTTTTCTTTTAAAGCAATTAAAACTTTATCATATGTTTTCAGTCTTACAACAACTGCATACAGGCTGAAATGCACATTAACAGGCAAGTACCAGATAATGTCTTTTTGACATTAAATTACAAGTGTGTCAATTTATTTGCTTTGGTCTGTATATGCTTTCAGCTATATCTACAGTATATATATTATGGATCTTACAGGGCATCATCCGCACTGTCTGCGCAGAGGCTGATAACACGTCCATCGCGACAAACAATCTGAAGAAGAGCTTCTCTGCCTTTCCCTTCAGGAGGTGTTAGATCTGAGAATATAAAATCAATATGAAATCATTAAAACTCTCATAAGCAACTATTAATCCACAGAAAGAATAATCAAGAAACATCATCAGGTTAAAAACTGACCACGACATGCATTGGCATTTCGAATGTTGATGCAGTCCACCCTCATATGTATCTCATCCTCCATGTCACGCCGCTGCTGGTCATCATAGAAAATGAGACGGCCATCTGACCAAAGGTCAAACCAGTTTTTCTTCCAACGACGCAAGATAGTGCCTAGATGAAAATGTTGGCAAATTTACATAAAACTAAAGTCTATTCGTCAGTGTACAGGGCAGTGCTGGCTGAAAAGGTTAAGGCTATATGTTAATGGTTTCTGATCAGAAGGTTGGGGGTTCAAGCCCCAGCACGGCCAAGATGCCATTGATGAGCCATTAAGCAAGGCCCTTAACCCTATCTGCTCCAGGGGTGCTGTATCTTGGCTAACCCTGCACTCTGACCCCAGCCTCCTAACTGGGATATGTTAGATATGTATTCATTTCAAAAGGGAAATTTCATCAAGTACTCTTTATTTATTTATTTATTTATTTTGCAGAATGAGGACCAAGAACCAGGAGGTTTATAACTTTAGTTTTTTTTTATTTATTTACACTGGTGCTAATCGTAGCCCACCATTTTTATATATATTTTAAATAATAACTGCACACATCTTATTAATCTCCATGGAAGTCTGTGGAATTTAATTTACATTTTACCGTGCCTAAATGCAAAAACACCTACAAAATTACACTCAACATTACAACAGATCTCTCGCAGAAAACTCTTACAGTTGTAATAAGGTCATTACCCAAAAGATGAAAAAGTATCCACCAAGGTATCAGGTTTCACTTTTTATTTATTCATTAACTGGGTAACTTGAATCGTTTATTAATGATAACCATCAACAAAGGCTAAATACATTTTATTTACATGAAATCATTAACACGAAAGAGAACATAAAAACAAGTCATAAATAACAAAACATAACAAATAAGCCTAGGAAATTCTAGCCTCTGGGCTGAATCCTAAATGACTTTTTAGTGCACTACGACGTGGCGTGTGAAACGTATCGTTTCACTGTTTCGTGCCCTTTGCAGTTTCCCTACATAGGGAGTACACAGAGAAATGAGTAAATATGGACAAACTATACTTACTCTGGCGGTGAAGCCATCCGCTTTTAACAAACGCCATTTTTTGAAGAGACGGACAGTCTGTAAAAAAAACACTAAACAAACAATCTTTATTTTGTAACGCACGTACTGTAAAGCATGAAAAAATCTGCGTTCGGTTCTCGGGTTCCTGTGCGAGACTGTTTTGCTAACTGAAGCTAACAAAATGTTTGTTCAGATTAGAAGTAACAAATTCCTCTGTAAATAATCGTTAAATTGTTCATGTATTAATACTATATACACCCATACAGGGAATGAAAATGACTTTACCGTCAGGTCTGAAAGTCTGCAGCTAGTAATGGGCTCCAGCCGTTTACACGCGTGACGTCATTGTCACCAGCTGTCCCATCAGCTGACCATGGGGGCGCGTGAGATTTCAGGGATTCACTTCCGCCTGTAACACGATTACTTTTTGCATTTCTACAGTTATTATTTATTTATTTTATACTCACAGCCATGAAATGTGTTTTTATTGAAACATGTATATGAATAAAATCTATGCTGTGCTCATTAGTTGTCTGGTGCTGTAAATAAATTGTTCAGGTGAGAAGTTAGTTGCTGGCGTTATGCGTAATTCCCCACCTACATCCGCTAACAGCCATCATCATCAACTTGCAATTCACCTCAGCTTGGTGTAGTTTACCTCAGGATGACTAGTGTTTTAAACTTTTTGTCAAATTCATTGAGTGCCTCTTCGTGTTTTGTTAGCCGCCCCTTATGCGTGTGTAGGCTGTAAAAAAAAATTCAAGTGCTTATGCATGTAGACAGAAAAGTGGCGCACACCCATGCCACACAAACGTATTCCAGCCACTCAACAACAGGGGTGTCCGTACTCTTACACTCAGCCCAGTTGTGGGTGTTGCTGCTGCCTGGGCAATGCACGTCCAAGTATTTGGGGGCGGAGCTTCTGAAGCAGCACAGAAAGGCCGGGTGTGTTTATTTGTCTGTTCAGATGTTGAGTTCCAATATTAACATAGATTATCAACAAGTATTATTGCTGACTACTCCTTTAAATACAGGTTCATTTATGGAGTGTCCACAAAACATACCCTTACACATTGTAAACAGTGTACGCTTTCCTTTCTATTAAATAAAAATTATACATTCGTGGTGCAGTAATTTGGTAGTTGTAATAATGTCTTTTCCGTCCTTCAATAGTTTGAGGTGATAGGTTGATAAAGGACGTATGTTGAGTCAAGCATGTATAAAGAACAGTGGGAAGGGTTAGGGTCATGAATGCTTTGCCCCTCTTACCACATGGTGGAGCTGTTTTATTTCTAGTGTCTTTACAAGCCAGGTCTGCTCCAAATTACAGGCAGGACATTTTTTAAACGATGTGTTTTCAAATGATAACAGCTAAGGCTAAAATGTTGGATGAATTTGGAACTAGGGTGTTACAGTTTTTTTTGTTTTGGTCTACACTACTATAATCATATAGGTAAAAAAAAAAAAAAATTTTTTTTTTATATATATATACATGCAATGACAATCACCTGGATTCTTTTTACGTATTCAGCTAATACTGGCAAAAATAAATAAATCAAATAAAATAAGTTTTTCTTGTTATTCTACATTGGCTCCTCAGCTCTTGCAATATATTACGATGCCAAAGAGTCATGTTTAGACTAGTGATGTTTTCCAACACAGCCCCATGCCCCAGTTTGCATGTACTGTATAATGCCAACTGTTTTAGAAAACTGACTGAGATTATGTGCCATTTAAAGTCTGCATATGATGATTTGTATGGCTATTTATGGAAAGATTTGGGGTGAGAGGTACAATGCGAAACTAAAAAACAACAACAACTGATACAATATTTTAGGTATAGGTATAGTCCGAAGAAACAATCCAGAGGAGACAATCCAGTTGGAGTTTCAAGATGTAGGGCTAAAGACACATAGTGACATTTTGGACACTTGCAAAGAACCTGAATATTAATCATAAGATGAAACAGCATGTGTTAAATTTGCATGCACCACTGGGTAAAGGAACCTCTGTTTTACAGTTTATGATTGAAAATATAAAAGTCCACGTATGTAATTCCATGGTGGTCAGGGTGTTTTCTAAAACAAGAAAAAAACATAAGGCCAAATCAACTACACTTACATGTGCACTGCAGACAAACTTTAAAAAGGTTAAATCTAGAGCTCTTGAGCGGTCTTTAGTTGTCACTCTGCAGAAGCTAATGTTTCTGTTTAAAACCATAAAACTCAATGTTTTCCTCTTTTAAAAGACATTATGAAAAAAATAATTTCTTTTTTAAGTGTGTAGACTTTAAGATCATAAATACCGGTGAGACAGCCAAGGTGCTATGAGAGACTAGTTTTCACTTCCATCAGCATTCATGTTAGGGATGCCAGATATAATCTGATTTTGTTCATGCAGCTTGAACGAATGAGCTCCTGATTAAAGTGGTTTATGGACCAAAGTCATGTCAATGGTTAGTGGGCTGAATTTTATCTTAATCCTTTTGATTTTCTGAACAGATCACTCAGACCATTGCTGGTGAGCAGAGACTGAGAAATTGGGCAAGAAAAGACATGGACGTTCAGCATGCAGTGGGTTAGATAGTATAGTCAGCAGCAAGGGGGGATTATGGAAAACTTTGGTTCATTTGGATGCCAAAGTGTTAAACCCCTAAATGAAAAGGTAATAAAAAATTCTTTACAGAAAATATGTTAATACTTTTCATGTAATAAATGCTACATGACCTTGTCACACTGGCGCGAAACCATTTTTTTTTTATTTTTCTGATTTATTTTTAATAATTAAACATCAGGATCTAATAATTATTCTGCATTGCTAGACTGAAAGTCATTTCTCTTTGTGTATCTTTATCATTGTAGCAGCAGGTTTTTCAAAACTCCCACTGACTGTTTGGCAGATAATTATAATGTGTTTGTGAACATGCAAGAAAAGTCAATTTCATGGAACTCTGGGTCTGTTTATATGGCCGTTTCACAGGAGAATGAACACGGCTGGTTCTTGTTACAAGTAGGCAGTTGACACATTAAGTGGAGCAAAGTTGATGGAATGCAGGGTCTATTTCAAAATGAAGCGGAGAGAACAAATGTGATTTTGCGTGAGGCCTCTAGATTGAGCCTCAGGTTTCAGACGAGGTGTCTCAGATTCTGCATCCTTGGCAGTGGCTGCACATGAAGTTCTAGACCCACCCAATGATTTCTGATACATTTGGTTTGCTTCACTCCAGAGCTCGCCTCACAAATCTGTATGCTTTCTACGCAACTACTCCGGAACTTTTACGGAATCTAAGCTTTAAACAGGTTGTCGTTACGATTTTTTAGTTTTTAGCAACTTTAACACTTTTTTCTTTACAGCAGATTCACTAAGATATGGCTATAAATCACAGAACAGATTGAGAGCACTGACTGAGTTAAGTCTGAATTCATAATCAACAAAGGAAATTCTTTGGCAGATGCAGTATGTGCCTGGAGATTCCTGCACTTCCTTTCCACTTGCCGTTTAAGATTCTGTCCTCTTTTTTCATTCTTCTTTGGAGGGGTACAATTACACTCCTCCTACAAGGGGCTGACCTTAGTGGCAGCTTCACCAATAGTCTGTTAGCTTTGTTCCCATTAAACCTGTTGTCCAGCCTATCCTGTTCCAGTGTTGGTCATGCCTGTCTCCTGAGCAACACAGGAATCTTAACACATGTGGATCTTGAACAGTCAGACTCAGTCCCATGTACACCAAAGCTTGTGGAGGAGGAAAGAAGACTTAGAGGGCAATGGAGAACAGTAAGAAGGCTAAATTCATATTCCTAATAAGTGGGAGGGTCTGGAGAAAACTCAGAGAACACTCTCTTCACACTTGAGCCTCCCCCTGAACAGCTGGAACTGGGCTGCACAAAAAGCAGTGAAACAGCAACAGAAAGAAAAGGAAACCAAAAGCTACTGATGAAAGAGTCATACGTTGAAACAGAAATCGGACTAACATGGCTGTGAATAGATGCAAATACGTGGTATGTTTGTTAAATAACTTTCAGATTAAGGTCAGAGTTTCATACGTCAACAGAGAGAATGAGGTAAGATGCTGAAGTCTGCCATCCTTTTTTTCCATGATTCAGAGTAGTTACTTAGAGAGTTTGTGTCTACTTCATTTTAAATGAACATAGGGAAATTAAAATCAAACTGTTTATACTGTCCATCGCATTATATAAAAACAGCAGATTGTAAAATTATCCCATACTGTATTATTAACAGCTTTAAATGTTTATTTTTTTCATTTGTTTGCTTTATTTATATAGTAAAGCCTATTACCTCATAATTTTATAATTTTTATTACTGATCAACAAGACAACTTAAATCAGGGGGTGTATATGGTTTTTATATACTGTACCGTAGTAGCAAATCTTGACGAATGTTGAAAAATGCTTACAAGATACTATTTGATTTGTCTTTTATAATCAAAGATTACTCCTGGAGTAAAATATTATGAATGTACATGAAATAAAGTAGTTGAACTAATACGTAAATAGTCTGATTCTCAACACAGTCATTCTGAACAAATGAAGACAACAGTCCAGACTCTTTGGCTTTTAACAGAAGACACTATGCTGTTGAATTTTAAATCATGGAGTGAAATTGTGGCTTTGATCTTATAAACGTACAATGTAATATATTTTAAACATTAACTGTATTGACATAAGAAAAAGTCATCATCAGATTTTGCTTGCTGAAGGAGAAAAAAAAAACAAATTCCTTTGAAATAGCTTCATTAGTTCCAGAGATATGCATTCCAAGAGTTTTGTACTTACAGAAACCATGAGCAGTCTTCACCCCCACACAAATCTCTCTCTCTCTCTCTCTCTCTCTCTCTTTTCCCTTGTGTTACCTAAAGTTATCATTTTGCACTTGTAATTATGAGGCTGTCCACTACATTAGTCGGCCTTGAAAGCCATATGTCGATTTTACAAGTTTTGCCATTACTGAGACCAGCATAGGATTTTTTGCATAGTGTATTCACAAAGTTAAATTCATCTTATACATGGTACACTGATTTTAGTAAGATGACTTGGCACCCATGGGTATGGTGCATATAGCTCAGCATGGGATGCTGGATGTCCCAGATGTGATAAGCTAGAGCAAAGGCTGAGAGCCCTAATTAGGAGGGAAATAATTAAATTAAATTAGTCTTGAAAAGAACAAAGTGATGCATGAACTTCATTTTGTGGTGTACACTTTAGTGTGGGTGTTCTCTTTCTTTAGAACACACTTTTCTTCAAAAAATGTTATCACTGCTCAGTAATGGGTGGCAATTAGGGCAAAAAGGAACGTGGGCTAATGGGTATTTTTTTTTGTTTACTTTGTGCACTAGCAGTGTTTTCATCATTCAACAAAATTTGATATTTGGGCAGGACTGGGGCTGGCATTTAAAACAAGGGTTTGTAAGAATGGCTATGTGCTACAGTGGCTACATTTTGCCCTAAAATCTTCAGAAAAGAATTTAATAAAATCACAAAATGTGGCTAACCAATATACATGGTATAGTATGTTTATGAGAATATTGAAGACATTCACACACTCACTCACTGTCTATACCACTTTATCCAGTATTCAGAGTTGTGGAGCCTATCACAGGAGACTTAGGGAATGACGCAGGGTACACTCTGGACAGGATGCCAATCTATCACAGGGCATAGACATACACACACTCATGTTCAGACACTATGGGCAATTTGGAAACGCCATTTAAACAAATCTGCATGTTTTTGGACTGTGGGAGGAAACCCACCAAGCACAGGGAGAGCATGCAAACTAAATGCACACAGACTTGAGGTGGGAATCAAGCCCATGACCCTGGAGGTGCAAAGCAACAGTGCTAACCACTGAGCCACCATGTCGCTTATTGATGACAATATTTGAAGTTTAAATATTTTATTTCTTGTTTATTGTTAAATGTTCAGGGGATTCACACATATGTACAAAATGAAGAATGTTCTTATTATAATTCAGGGTATAATGTAGTTAAAGTGGAATTCATTACATTAGCCATCCATCTGGGGACCAAAACCAGTAATGTCTTTGGTCATTGTGTGTGCAAAGTTCATATACTTTGTTAGATTTTCTCCTTCCCCTGTTTTGACAAAGAAATTGATGTCAGCGGGTTTTCAGTGTCTGCCACATTCATTGGATGTTTGTGGTTTGTTGAGCTGTATGTCACTTTAGCTTCATCTGGACTCAGCACAAAAAAATGTATCCACTAGCCTCGGCAATAGGGTGAAAAGTTTTGTTTGAATTTGTTTTGGAATATAATAAGGTGCTGGGACGGCACCGCTTTAAGGAATATCAAACTAAGTCCTAAATTTTGGAACCAAAAAAAGAAGTGTTGGAGTCAGAATGCATTTTAACACAAAATACAAAATACTCCAAATGTAATTAATTTAATTAACTTACACCAACCCAAAAATCTATATAAAATGCAGTATTTTACACTGAAAGACAGGTCTATTAAATTAGCATGATTCACTTATTGGAAAGGTTAATGCTAACAATGTACTGTACAATATGTTCTTTCAGAAACCACACTGGTCCTCTTCACCTGGGATTGAAAATTTTGAAATGTAAATCAATGAAACATTAACAATTTATATTATTTGTTGTATAATATGTTAACCTGCTGATGTATTTTTCTACGGTTATTAAAGGACCACTATATTAGTATTATTAAAACATGGCCGAAAATAGATCAGTCAACACATTGCTGGTTTTCCATTTCCTGTTTGAAAACTCAGCTTAGACTTCTCAATCCAGGGCCACAGATTAAAGGGATGCTGGGAACATGCCTGATAAAGCTCTAATCTAAGAGGCAGCTTTGTAAGGTACTCAAATATCATCAATATAGTCATCTCAATTTAATAGAATGGCTTCAAGGATATCACTCATTGTCGAGCTCCTTACTCTATCACAGAGAGTGGACCAAGCAGCCGTGCGAAGGAACCTCATTTTCACCACCTACATTCAGTTTCAGACACTACATATAGCTTGGGAGTATAGATGTGCGTAGGGATTTGGCATTGGCCAAAAAAAGAGAGCTTAACCCACTACCTAATTAATTTCCTCTTCTTACACTATTATAAAATGCCTAGTCAGAGGATGATCCCCATTAACCTCGTGTGACTCTCAGGAGGATGGTATCTTTGACTGCACAGCGAGCCATCCTCAGAAATGCAGTACGAGTAATATAGGTTTAAAAAAAAAAGGAGGTTTTGATTTCCATGACAGGTCACAAATTTGTATTATGTACACTATCAGTAACAGCTATAAAGAAATTAAATCTTAATGTTTATTTCAGGAATGTTTTCTGAATGTTTTCCAGATGAGTAATGCACTAATGCATTAATGCACAAGTGTATTTGTAAGACAAAGTCCTGAGCTTTGTCTTACACAATAGTAGCTGTATATCTGGAAACTGGAGACCACCGAGTGACTCTTGTTTCCTATTGTCTCTATAGGCTGTATAATGCTCACATAACTCTCTGAATGGGCCATGGAGGACATGGTTGTGCCTGAGGAGGGCAATCCTATAGCCCCTGACTCCCTTCCATTGGACAGATCAGACCAGGAATCTGAATCCCTTCTGTCAAGTCCAACCCATGTGCTTCGATCCATCATTTCCTCATCTCTAAGCTCCCACACCCAGCTACACCAACATGCTTCTGCATTATTATCCCCACAGTCAAAGCTGAAGTCTCATTCAGAGCACAAGGCAAATTGGAACCAGCCTGGTTTCTACAGGTCAGCTTCATCTCATACAGGTGTCTTGGGATTTAGCAGCAGTGATGAAGACATGGAAGCTCATCCTGAGGATTTCGACATCCGCACTCCTGATGATAAAAACATCATTGCTCCCATGGAACATGGAGAAGCAGTATTTCTGGACAACATGAGAGACAACATCTGCAATGCTAAACAAGATATGTCCTTGTGTCGCAACAAACCATGGAGTTCACCCAAGGGTTTTTGGAGGATTAATAGGCAAGAACTCACACTGTCAAATGGACGTGAGGTTTCAGAAAGAGAGGAATCTAAAAGTGGGGACATGTCCAAGCATACAGCTCTAAATATGGATTCAATCATTCAGGCAGAGATAAAAATATCAGACAGCACAGAGAGCCATCCTCAGAACTGCAGTACGAATGACTCAGGCCTGGCAGTTGGAACAGGAAGCAAACTTTGGCGTGCGGAGAGTCTGGAGAGCATCTGCAGCAGTGGAAGCTGTCTCTCACTAGCGGAGAGAGTGGAGATAAACCGAACACTCCTCAGACAGATGCTTCAGAAAACCCAGAGAAGGAACGGTGAGGGGCAGCATGCAACAGTTACAGATCAGAGGGTGGAGAATACACATAGCAGAGGTAAAGCCTAACTTCTTTCCTAAACATATATTAAGAACCTCAGGAATTACATGTTATTTCAAAGGAATGGATTGCAACAATGAGGCAAGATACATTTGGTAACTGATTATTCTCCTTCGTACTAAACTGAGCTTATTTCCACATTTTATTTTCAATAACCCGGTGCCTCAAAATAAAGTTTTATTATGTAGCTCAATTCGCTTTAGTGTTGTTTGAAGTGAGTAGAGATTTGAGCATGTGTTAATGTAAAAAAATTTCAAATATGATAAACTTTCACTGATTGTTAGCTACATTCACCCTGTAGCTCTTGGGCAAAAAAAAAAAAGTAAACTGTAGACACAAAACACGCCTTGGCTGATCAAATATATTTAGACTAATGTTATAAAAGTTACTTTTTTTCTGAGCCTTTCATTCATGACTTATTGTTCCTTTGAGTAAATATAAACTTTACTTGGTATGTATAAAAATTCATGAAATTGATATTTTAATTAGTTTCTTGTGTAACAAATAACCCATTTTTCTTGATTTTAAGGGTCCACTGTTAAGTTTAACCAGACTTCCTCCCTTTTGCCTCAGTGATGCACGAGTAAGATTTTTTCGTATCTAAGAATTTGATTTGAGTTTAAAACAACTTAAATGCAGACTGGAGTAGATGAGGTATGCAGCCAAACAGCCAGCAGCTTCACAAAAAAAGAAGTACTGCAATGAAGCTGAACAACAGAGTTGTCGAGTCACTGATTATAATAGTCATATAAGAAACCCTGCTGGTCTTTGCTGGTCACATCCGCATAAGAAATAGTTATTGGACTTGAGAAGCTGGTTTGATTTTCCTTTCTACATTTGAAATCAAATAATTTGCAAACAATTTAGTTTTTCTTATACATTCTTTTTTTTAATGTCTTTACAGGAATGACTTTTCTAAGTTTACTTATCCAACGTACCAGCTAAGTTTATCATGGACACTAAAACTAAACTAAAACAAGTGTTTGCATGTTTACATTATTTAATTAGAATTAAAAACAATTTGACAAGTGCCAAGTGGTTCTGCTCGATGTGAACCATTTAATCTGCCAAGAATATAACAGAAGAAAAAAGAAATTGAAGCTTTCTTCCTAAAATGTCCTTCCTTAAATGTCCAATCTTTTTATTTTTATTTATTTATTTATTTATTTATTATTTTTTTGGATTTTTCCAATTTTCTCCCCTAATTTAGTCATGGCCAATTCCTCCTCGTCACTAGGGGGCTCCCACATTAAGGCTACTACTACCACTCAGCCGGGAGGGTCGAAGACTATCACGTGTTTCCTC
>JAQMYL010000007.1:12690958-12702412 GCA_030014365.1 Clarias pachynema | reverse complement strand
TATAAATTCAGCTTTTGATGAGTGACAGTGTACTGCTCCATAAACTGAATGAAATATAAATTCTAATTAATCTTATGCACTGAGCTGCACTGCTTACAATAAACATATCCTGTTTAATAGGTTTTCTGTCCCAAGGCTGATTGTGTCTCTGTTTTTGTCACAGAAATATGGCACCAGAGACAAACCAAAAGGAAGGTAAAGCTCACCAGGCCTTGCGCCGCTTCTTTTCAGCCATGGGTCTGAGTGCAGGCGCACGACTTGGTAAGAGTCACTCCAGCAGCATGGAACAGCTTAGCCCACCACTCAAACCCAGAGTTTCTTCAGAAAGCCCCGCCACCCCGAGTACACTAAAGAAGGCCCCGTCTCTGCAAAACCTACGCCTGGTTTGTCCTCTTTAAAAAAAGAATAATTAAGTATTTAAATTAATTACTTTTAATATAATGTAGTAGTAATAATAATGATAATAATAATAATTTCATCATTATTATATAATATTGTTAATATTATCATTATATATTTATAGAATACTATATAATTGTTATTAATAGTATATTCCATAATACTGATTATACAATTAATAATAGTGTTTTAGTTTGTTTAAAAAAATACAATAAAAAACACATTTATCCTGTATCTTGCAAAAGACTTGAGCTAGTCCACATTTGTTTCTATTTTCTATGGAAATGAGACAAAAAGTACAGTAGTTTACTAAAGAGCTTTAAAGTCAATATTTGGTGTGAGCATTATTATTCTTCAATACAGCCTGAACCCTTGGACAAGGTATCTTTTAATTTCTTTAAGCAGTCTTAAGGAATCATTCTTAGGAAATATGTTCTTTAAACATTGGCTGCCTTTTGTTATTTTCCCTGTCAAAATGATCCTACACTGCATTGGCAGTGTGTTTGGAAGACTACATTTAAAAAAAATACAGGAAAGTATAGATATAATATATATATATTATATATATTATATATATATATAATAATAATAATAATAATAATAATGTTCCATTTTGGCCACCAGGCGTCTCCCTTCTCTCAGCTGAAGAAATCCTCCTCAGTGCAGAATCTCCAGTCTCCCAAGAAGAAACTGGAGCGCTCTACTGTATATACACCAGGGGATCGGGCCTGTAGCCCTGCCCTCTCAAGGTACATATATAGTACACACACACACACACACACACACACACACACACACACTGAGCGTAGTGCACATCTAGTAACGCCCATTACGTCATCGTCTGGCTCAAGCCATAACTATGTTCAAAACATTCCACAAAGCCTCTTTGTTGCTCTTTAAACTGCTCATGCTGTAAATGTGTGAAACCTACTTTTGCTATACTTATCACTGAACAGGGCTATAACACTATTTATAACATCATGAATGTTGTGAATGAAGTGAGTGTGAAGCATGGCATTTTTGGCAGCGTGTGTTCCCGCCAAGCAGCTGGTGTGTTGTGCAACAGCCTGCATACTTGCCTCTGAGACACCAGAAGTGATTGCATCAGAGACAGAGAGAGAGAGTTAAATATAGAAGTGTGTAAGCCTGCCAGAGAGAGAGAGGAGGGAGTGAAAGTTAACACACTGGCTGTGTTTCAGATCTCACACTAACATAGACTACTCCTCTAAACACACATACACAAGGAGTGTCCATAACTGAGTTCCTACTAAGCAATACAAACAAATCTAATTCATAATGAATAGCAGTTTTGCAGTTGTAGTGGAAACTAGTGAATGTTTGATTAAAATTTGCTGGATGATGTCATATCTAATTTGGATATTCATTGCACCACCATTACTATTTTGGAAAAAATGTTTCCCAAAGACATTTAAAACGTAGTTGGAAAGAAATGATAAACAGTTATTTTTAGACACGGTACTACAAAATGGGTTGTATATGATTACAAATTATAGTACTAAAATTCCTATGAAGTATGCAGACAAAATGAAAATGGGGAATCTGGTAGTAGAACCAAAGTAAACAGTTATAGATGGAATAACTTACAATAAAGTACATGTAATCAGGAAGAGATTTATTATTAGTTATTATGAATATTGGTAATTGTGAACAGTGGTGTGTGTTATTATAATACACGTGTGTGCGTGCGTGTAAAGCAAAAGAAAGTCTCATTAGAGATGTTAAAGATCCATTTTCTCCCTCTCTGATTCAGCCTGTCGTTATGTGTGTGCGCACGCGTAATTTGACACTGTGCCCCTTCACACACACACACACACACACACACACTCTCGCCTTTGATTGGAGTTATGTCTATAAATGTGAATATAATAATAAAGATCATTGACAGACGGTGAAGGACAGAATTTGAGTCTCCATCACATTACAGGCAGAAGGTGCAACAGACGGAGACTGATGGTGCAGATGTGGCCTTTGCCAGGTTGCCCTCATGAAGCCAGAGTGTTTGTGTTACTGAGATAGGGACCTGCTAACACCTTACACATAACACGTCTGCTGATCACTTTACATCAAAGAAATTATTTCACTTGTTTGTGTCATCTTATCATTGCCGGTTTTAAAGCAAATTGCATTCCCACAAATTTCATTATAAGCTTTTGTATGTATCTAATTAGGCTTACACAAATACGTTGGTAAAGTCATATATACATGAATAGATAAAGTCTTGTAAACAGATATAACTAGGAATTCATAACAGTGTTCTACAAAAAATACACTTTGTATATTTGATGGAATTCAATGGAATGGCTATCCTCAGGCTTCAATTATTATGTTTTAAGTGAATAGTTTTTTAAATATTGATGTTTAGGTTATTAAATTGAATAACACTGGAGAATTTCTTAAAACTAGCAAAAATCAGGTAGTGTTGACTTAAAAAAAAAATTCTGACATTCTATTATAATATTTCACATTTCTATTCAGTAAGTTTACGTAACTTTTTTTTTTTTTTTTTTTTAAACATTCTGAAAGTGTGTTTGAGAGAAATTGCAGCCTAAGTGGTGATTTGATAGCTGATGTTAAAGTGTGTGTGTGTGTGTGTATGCTCACACATTTCAATAGTCAGTTAAAGAGGACAAATATCACTAAGGACTTACATGAGCCAGGCTGCAAGTTACATCACCTTCATTGAGTCAGTCAGAGAGGCGGTTGCTATAAACAGCTCGGACTTGAGGGGAGACAGTTGGACACATGGACAGAGGGGGAGGGTGATGATTAATAGACAGCAATCTGAGGAGGTGTTGGTCATTTAGATACAGATTTAGGATCTATGTTTCATCTCCCAGTTGTCCTTGATATCATATTTCTGTTTCGAGCTGTAGACAAAATCTTCCTGCATGCATTCTATTTTTAAAACCTGTCAGACACAAAGGCCACATTCCTGATCGGTCAGATACGCCATTGTGCACATTTAAGATGTGAAACTGAGAGTTTGAGCATATGTACAGTATGTATGTCACATATTTTTTCATGTTGTAGTATCGTGTATTATATTGTGTGTGTGTGTGTGTGTGTGTGTGTGTGTGTGTGTAGGGGACTCCAGCGTGCACTAAGCAAAGAGGACGTAGGCAGACCCAGTGCCTTGCGCTCGGTGGGTAGAGTCGCTCAGGCATTTCCTGATGGGACATTTCTGTTAGAACTAAACCGGCCTCCAGACAGGCCCTTCGGCTTCCTCATCTCCCGTGGGAAATGCAGACCAGACTCAGGTAACACACAGATTTCTCAAAAACTGGCTTTGGAAACATCATAGGCTAGCTTTTATTGGAGAGTAACCTAGAGTATACTGTCTCAAATACTGTCTCGCTTCCAAAAAATTAAATATGAATCACTTTGTTGTATTAATAATACACTACACATTTTTATTGCACATAATGGATGCAACCAATAGTTACCAATAGTAAACTTTATGTATAAAGTGAATTTGTGAAATACATCACTGTATTGTGAATTTGTATACAGTCATGGTTTTAATCCGTCAGTTTGGCCTGGAACTCATTGTTTATGTGATCATTATGATCAGGTTCATTTTGGCTAACATACCTATGAAAATTGTAATGCATATTTTCATACCTTCCCTGAAATAGCAAATCAATAATGACCAATGTTATATAATTGTACTTAGTTTTACTTAATTATAGCCCATTCACTTAACAAAACTTTGTTAGATTGTTAAGGTGCAAAGTGCTGGCTTTTTGTCTTAACCTTCCCCCCTCTGTTCTCCATAGCTACCCTCCTGGCTCCACTTTTCTCAGCTTTCTAGAGACTTTCTCAGCTGGCTCCACTTTCTCAGCCTTCTATCTTCTTGGCCACATCCGCTCAACTTTCTAGTCCTATGCCCCTGGCCATACCCACCTAAATACTCTGAAGCTATCTCCCTGGCCCCACCCCTTCACATCTCTAGCACTATCCCATGGCTCTACCATGAAAGCTCTCTGGAACGATTTCTTGGCCTCATCCATTCAGTTTTCTACAGCCATCCCTCTGGCTTTGCCTTTCAAGTGCCACATGCTACCCCATGGCCCCACTGTCTCAGTCATCTGAAGCTATCTGCCTGTCCCCGTCATTTCTTTTAAACATGTCACATGGGCCCATCCCTTTAGCTCTCTGGAGCTCCTCCAGTGGCTGTATTAGGACTAGGTTGTGCTGTGCAGACTTTTGTAAACTTTTCCATGGTAAAAGCTGTACCTTGTGCAATTAATTGTGTCAAGTTTTAAGATGTTTGTGTTTGTGTGTTGCTATAGGTGTGTATGTGGAGGACATGGGGGACAGCAGTTCTAGGAAGCTGTACGCTGGGTTGCTGGGAGTGGGTGACGAGATCCTGGAGGTGAACGGGGAGAAGGTAGCAGGACTGAGTTTGGACTCTGTCACCCAGCTTTTGGTCCAGAGCGATACGGCATCCATTCGTGTACTACGGCACCGGCCATCTCACCGCTAACAGCACGGAGGAAAAATACAGTGGATGTGGTACTGATCTGCTGGGCTTGATCATAAAAACACCTACATTCTGACTGATATTTTTATGACTCATTCTGACTTGTTATTTATCAGTAGACATAGATTTACTGCTGATGTCATGCTTGAACCAATGTTGTGGCTAGGCTGTGGCTTGTGCTGTTAGAAATGACAAAGGAAGGGCTTTTTCCAGCAGTACTAAAACACAGATAAAGCCATGTTCCTCCTTTCCATGTTCCTCCTGCATTTTGGGGAAGTGCGCAAAACCTCTGCCTCAGATATTCCCACACATAACTCTGGGACTGTATTTTTTTCTCCGTGGATTTCACTTCTGCTTTTCTTTCCAACACAGATATTTATATGGACTTTTGGAAGTTTCTTAACATAATTCAGGAGTTCCCGATCTTATCTTCAAAGACAAACTATTTACCAAATGAAATCTGTATAGCTGTGCTTGGTGGGTTTCCTCTGGGTACTCCAGTTTTCTTCAAACGTCATGCAGATTAGGCTAATTGGCATTCCCAAATTGCCCATAGACTGTGAAAGAGTGTGTGTGCTCTGTAATGGATTGGCACCCTGTCCAGGGTGAACCCCACCCCATGCCCTAAGTTTCCTGGGATAGGCTCTGTATACAGGATAAAGCGGTGTAGACAATGAGTGAGTGAGTGAAATCTGTATAACAGTCTGCATAACTATGACTTGGCTCCACTAATTCAAAACAAAGTTATGTATTAACTACAGCTAGCTGACTCCTGTTACACCAAGGGGGTTTAGCTACGCATAAATAGCGAAACAGCAAGCTAGCTCGGGAGTTATTCATCATTGCTCTACAAAATAAAGTATTAAATAAAATGAAGTATTACCTTAGATAAACAGAAACCATGTATTGCACAAAAAACATTCTTGGTTAAAGTAAAGTTTAAGTAATAATAAATCCAGGTATTGAGCAAATGTTAAAAGCAGAACACTAATGACCTGATTTCTGTGACTCAGTAGTAGAAAAAGTCAATATTTTTATTACTAACATACTATTATTTACATGGCATCGGCATGTCCTTTAAAGTGTAACTTCTTTCTATGCCGATGTTTTTCTTATGGGATTGTATCTGAAAATATTTGACACATCACACACTGTATGGTCACTTTCATGAGAAAGGGGCATGCAGTAAAGTGAGGCTGATGTTGACTACATACTGCGAAACTAGGTGCACAGAGTCATAGAAAATAAAATTGAGCTTTTCAGTAGTGCAGCTCAAAGCTGGCTTTGTTTTTCCATGGGCAAAAGCAATACATAACTGTATACGTCTGTGTACATCTCTGCTTTCCTAGCAATGCTAGTGGCAATGCCAGGGGCAAAAAAATAAATCAATAAAATGCTAGCGGGAAAAACGCTACAACAATGGCGAACTTTAACATGACATTGCAAGCAGTTCTCCTGGCTTTGTGAGTCTACTTCAAAACCATTATTACTACCAAGCATTTGTCCATTGAGCCCATTTTTAAAAATTGCTGTCAAAATCTTTTAGTTGGTTGTGATAATCCAGTCCAGCAAAGTGTTGGTACCACCATGGAACCGTTTTCTCCTGTCTGAGGGCCAGTGTTTTGGATGTCTGAAAACCAAGAACTGGTTCGGAATACTAGCTCTGAAAGTGCCTTGGTGGAAATAGGGTAAGAGTGCTCTTAAGGATTTAATTCGTCCTTAAATTTCAATCATTTCAATTATATCCATGATGCGACTTTCCTGTTCCTATTGGATTAAGATCTGGTGGCTCTGAAAACAGTGTGAGTACAGTGAACTCACTGTCATATTTAAGAAACCAGTTTGAGATGATTTAAGCTTTGTGACAGAAGACGAGTACACTGTGGTTATAAAGGGAAGGACATGGTTAGTAACAGTACTCAGGTCAGCTGTAGCATTTAAACGACACTCATTTGGTATTAAGGGGCCCAAAATGTGCAAAGAAAATATCTCCACACCACCATCACCAACATGAACCGTTGAAACAAGGAAGGTTGCATCCCTGCTTTAATGTTTATTACATCAAATTATTACTAATCCATCCAAATGTCATGGCAGAAATTTAGACTCATCAGACCGGGTAATGATGAGTAATGTTTTTCCAAAGTCCTGGTGTCTAATGTTGGTGACACCATGTGAATTGCAGCCTCAGTTTCTGGTTCTTAGCTAATAGGCATGCCACCTGGTGAGATCTTCAGTTGGTGTAGCTCACCTGCTTCACAGAATGAATTCCCGTGACTAGGGCTGTGTGAAAAAGCTCTTTTAAAGCCGTAGGTTGCACATCACGATCCAATTCCACTTACTGTAGTGCGTTTAGAGTTAGATCAGCAGCATATGGCAATTTAAAGATACTGATTCAGACTTGCTTTTAGAGAGCTGAGTTGAACATGGAAAGACTTATAGACACTACTATTTATGTGTAAAACCAGAAAAGGCATTGCTTTAACTTTGGAAAAGTAAAAATTAGTCGTCATGCAACCTGCATACATACACAACAGGTATACAAGTCCTGTACCAAAACACAAAGGTTCTTATACAAAATACAAAGGCTAGTTTTTGATTTTTTTTTTGTTGTTGTTGCCGACAAAGTACTCAAAATGCACAAATAATGCAACATGAAATGCCAAAAAAAGTAGTTTATCACTTTCTTTAACTTCAGAACCAGAGCACAAATGCAAGTGTTCTAAATGCAACATGAAAACAGGTAGCTGAAACAGCACTGCAGTGATAACTCCAGACTGCATAGTAAATTATTTTGATGCCTTGTTTTCCATATAATTTCCATTATAACAGTGTTATGATACATTTATCATGAATTAATGGCTAATTTTAATTGTTTTGTGTATTTATATTTACTGGCTCATGAAATAAAATGAACTGCTGAATGTGTGTGTGTGGGTCACAGTGTCTGTCACGTCTGTTATAGCAACCTTTTATAATAAAACCTATATGTGTTGCTCACTCACTGGCGGAAATGTTACATATTCATAATTTCCAGTGTAATCCACAGGAAATGCTTAGCTTCTTAAATTACAAAATGGTGAATTTGGTGAAGGTGCCGTGTCCCAGTTTGCACAGCAGGTATGGGGAGGTCTGAGAGATCAATATTTCTGCCTCTCGAGAGAGATTAGGCAATGATGGATCTCAATGATACAGCTGCACACAACAGCACTGCATAAATTCTGCATTTCCTTATCACCCCATGGTGCCTTGTTTCTATAGTCCAGGCTGTTATTTAAAAAATAAAATCAGGAATTTATAAAAAGGTTTACTAACACAGACCACAGTGTGACCTTGATATACATTACATTAACAAACAAATAAACCTGTAGCCATTTGTAACTCATTATTTATCTATGTAATTTTTACTATTTATATCTGTAAATTATACATTAACGATTTCACAATTTCTCTGTGCTCAGAAAAGAAAATCCCAAAGAAAGTGTAAAGTTACAGCTTTAGTTCTGATTACTGTGAAATACTGACACTGCAGACTCCTTTCAAAACGCTAAATAAACATCCCCTCTCAGAAAATGTTTATCATCGCACATCAATGATTAGATGGATTTCTTCGTCAAAAAAAACAAAACGGTTGCTTTTTAAAAAATTACTAGTCAATTAATATAAGCAAACAGTTTAAAAAATAAACAGTGCTGTGGCACAAATATGTTTAATTGTGTTTTTGCTGGATATAGTTTTTTTATGATATAGTGTTTTACTGATATAAAACCGTTATATATATGCTATATATAGTGCTTTACTGATATAAAACGTTTGTGATATTTAATGAACCAGAAATTTTATTTTATTTTATTGCGCCAACGTTGCAAAATTGTGCATACATGCTAAAAATACCTTTGGAAAGAATTAATAAGGTCTATATTGGAAATGGCCAGCAATCTAGGCATTCCCTAGGCATTTAAAGTAATTTTTTATTTATCATAACTTTTAGACTTATATTTTGAGTCAGTTTGCAACTTTTCTTCAAGATTGTTTTAATTTCAATTTCAAGAAGTGACTATATGTCAATTTTAAAGCCCAGCCTATACTGATTTGACCACAATGAATTAGAAATGGGAGTAGCATTGCTGCCTCATACCTCCAGGGTTCTTGGTTTGACCTTCTGCTCAGGTTAATGTCTGAACAGAGTTTAACATGTCTTTGTCTTATTCATATGGGTTTCCTTCCACTGGCGTCCCTTCCAGGATGCAGGTTGCCTTGCCACCTCACACTCACCCAGAGTTCCCGAACTGGCTCTGGATTTACAAAAACCCAGACCAGGATAAAGCATTTACGATACAGTATGAATTAATTATGTAGGAATTTGCTCTTTTTTGGCTTTTGGAAATTCCAGGACTTAAATATAATAGCAGAACATTGTGGTAAAAATGATCGTCAGTTAGGGTTCATAGATTATTGTGAATGATATTGTGCAATTATTTTGTACACACGTATTCCTCTGCTTTGATTTTTTTTTTAAGTAGAAATGCACAAATCTTTCCAATCAAGTGCATCAAATTCCCAGTGACCCCAGATCTTGGAAGTTGCTTACAATGCAGCAGACGATATGTTTCTGGAAGTGTTGGACAAATTCAGTCTAACACTGGGGCACGTAGTAAGCCGTATCTATTCTCAAAGGAACGGTTTAATGCTGTGTGTGTGTGTGTGTTCCCAGAGTCTGTATTGCAATGCTAATGAGCCAAGCTGTCTGAGGACTGTCTCCCACACCCCATCCCCCACCTCCCCACGGGGCAGTTGGGGCTCAGCTGTCCCCTCCACTTACCCCCGGATAAAGGAGCTGAATGGAAGACCTGCATCCTGCACCTGCTGCCCCACCACACACACATACACACACGAACATACACACACACTAATTAGCACCCCTCCAGCTACATATGATGACTTGTCCTCATCCGATTGCAAATGTCACCACAATTGTGCCCGATTATTCCATCACGTACCACAGTGCTGCTGGACAAACAACACCGAGACAAGTCAAAACATAAAGTGCTTTAAAAAATCAGGGCAAGAAACTGAACAGTTTAAAGACTAATACATAGGGGGCACCGGTGTCTCAAACTGTTAATGATTACTGACCAGAAGGTCGGGGGTTCAAGTCCCAACACCGAGTTGCCACTGTTGAGCCCTTGAGCAAGGTCCTTAACCCTGTCTGCTCCAGGGGCGCTGTATCCTGGCTGACCCTGCATTATGACCCCAGCTTCTTAACTGGGATATGCACAAAAATAATTTGACTATGCAGTAATGTACGTGTGACAAATTGAATGTTAATCTTAAACACTGGGCATTCATAGTCATAACGGCTGAAATTTTGTAGATACTGTTACGGATAATGGCTATATAGTAACAATTGAAATAATTACTTGGCTTGAAATGTTAGGTTTGCTGTAAAAGGCCAAGGCAGAGGGCTCAGGTGTGAATGATGAACCTGTTTCTCAGACAGAGAATAGGAGTGGGGGAAGAGAGGGCAACCTGTTTGAAAAGCAGGCTTGTAAATCTGCATGCTTTAATCATATGTAATATCCTTTGTGATAGACTGGACCAATAGACATAAACCACATCAATTTTATATACCAGTCACATCTATCCAAAATCAAGTTTTACAGGAAAGATAATCAGTATCCACTGTCAAAACCAAACAAGTCAGACAGAAGTGATAAGGGACGATAAGACATCGAGTTAGGCAGTGTATCTAAAATGCATGTCTAACACGCTCTCTGTGTTACTCCTCCTGCTTATGTGTTGTTGTTGTTTTTTTTAATCATACCAACAATTCAGTTCCTGTGTAGTCGTGAAAGTTGTTACTATAGAAACCAAACAAAAGAATGAACACATTATTATACACATGCGATTTGAATTATGGATGGAATTTCACATAGTGAAAATTAGCACTTTTTAGAAAAAGTAAACTTTAATCACAAAACATCTACATAGTTCGCATTTCTTTAAGCACATGGGAGTCATCTCTCCCACATGCTTTGAATTTGTGGTAACACACCTGGTGTTGTGCATGTGACTGCATTTCAAATGTGTTGCTTTAAATTAAATTACAGTACAATACATTAGGCCTTTGACATTTTAAAAGGCAACCTGACAAGATATAAATTAAAGTATGGGGTGAAAAAATTGTCCCCTTTTGGGACATGCTGTCAAGAGTTGTTATGGAAACTGAATCAAAACCTTTTGACAAGTAGAAAGGGGAAATTCAACGGTACTGTGGTATAACATGCCAATAATTTTTCCTCTCAAAGTTTAACGAAACAAATGCATCATGTTACCCAAAAAAAAGGAAATGACAAAGTCCTTTTGGCCCTTATTTGCTACTTATATTTTTGATGACTTTTAGCTATCCAACATACTGTAGCACATTTTTGCTCCAACTACTGTTAACCATTTAGGTGCACAAATGCACTAAAACCACTGGTGAGTATTATACTGTGTGTGTGTATATATATATATATATATATATATATATATATATACTCACCAAAAAA
>JAQMYL010000007.1:12667092-12690858 GCA_030014365.1 Clarias pachynema | reverse complement strand
ATCCCTAGCTGGCGTTTGGTCTGGATCGTCTCCTAAGACCGTACGCTGCTGTGGGTGCCAATGGTTGTCGAATCTCGACATTGTTGATATAATATATAGGTCTTGGTTAATTTACATTTTTGTTGATTTACATACATGGCATATTACTTTAAGAGCTTGAATGGATGCTTTAAGTGGGTTCGGCCTAACTTGTATAAAAGCATCTGCAAAAAAAAAATAATTCTTACATATCAGTCAAACTCCAAAGAGGTTCAGCAGAAATGTGCATTTAATAGATTCATAGGGAACTCAATGCAGACAGGAATGAAGGGAGAGAATAATTTCTGAAAAAAGATGTTGATGGTCAATGGGAAACAACAAAATATCAATTAATTCTCATACAGTCAACAAATATCAAAGTAACAATCAAATTTAAACAAATGATTACGATTAATAAAAGCCCATTCGCTACCATACTCTCTCCACCCTGTCACATAGTGACATGATTGTGCAAATTTTACTTTACAGTGGGTTTTTTATGTCAGTGATATTTTGTACAACAGCATAATAATCACTCTTTGCGATCAGTAGATCCTTAAATATTTTCAGTCTTGTTTGGGGCTACAGAAATAAGATTTGTTCATAATGTACTTAATATTCTTTCATGATTATTTTAAAATTGGAATCACCAAGAAAACAGCAGTCAAGAGTATAAAAAACAAATAGTTAGATGAAGTTAATAACATGACAAATTGTATAACATGACAAACAGTATATCACCATTTACAGAAATGATACAATATGCAAAATAGATTGCAGAGACCCTTTTTGCAACAATACTGAATTTAACATACACTTTTGCAGCAGCAGATGAACATTCCTCCTAGTCTCTTAGAAAAAGGGTTAGAAATATGTTCCTGTACAGTGCTAAATGGGTTTTAGTTGGAATGCTTTCTGACAGGTTGCATAATGCCCAATGTACAAGCCTCTCAAGGCAGTGTTATGATCTGGGGTTGCTCAGGTCTAGGTTCAGCAAATGTTATGTAGCGCAAAAAAAAAAGTCAGATGAAAATCTAAATATAATGAATGACCAAATTATTCCATCAATGAATTATATTCTTCGATGACTGAAGAGGCAAGATTTGTTGTAAAAGGCAAGACTTGTTGACTCTGTTGTAAGGTTCTACATAAAACTCTAAAAAGTTAAACTTAACCAAACAACTTTGGGGAGTGCTGTTCATTAGACAGGTAGGAACCCAGTGATAACACTTGGGTGCAGATCAAAACAACTAGGAACATTTAAGGGAGGTAGTTTAGGTCCAGTTCCATGTCAGATCTAGTGTAGTTCTATTTAATTTCATTGATGCTATAGAGATAGCTATTTATATAATTATGTAACAACTTATTTAGCACTAGCATCATGTTCTCTATGCTCGGATGATTTTTGTGATTTCTGCACACTCACTTAATTCAATATTTCTGATAAATAATAAACCTTCAGACGTACATATCACTCAGCTAAAGTTAAGCCGCTTTTGGTTTGTCTAATTAGGGACAATGTGAAACTAAACCAAACCCCTTAGTAAATGAAACAATTTCTCTAATGCCATCTCAAGAAATATGGATAAAGAGAGGAATATCCTCCTCAAATGGTGGATAATGCTTAGATAAAGAAAAATTGTTTTTTGCCCTTCCTGCTGTATGAGATACTAAGGCACTAGCTATGTAGTGTTCTGAACTTCACAGCGGATTTTGGTCAATACACTGCCTGGCCGATAAAAAGTCACTGTTCCAGAAGAGTCAAAGGAAAACAACTAAGGAGATTGCTAAAATTACTGGAATTGGGTTAAGAACTGTAGAACACTTCATTGAGGAAATGTGGTTGAAAATATATAAGCTTAGATCACAAACTTGAAGTTGCATCATAAAAAAAAAAAAATAAATAAAAAAACATTGACGGAAGAAACCAAAACTTTTTTTTTTTTTTTTACAGTGAAAGTAAGCGCATTTTCACACAATGTGATAAGAAATCAAAGGATTGAGACTAAACAGCTATCTGATCATACGGAATCCACTTCTTAGTGAGTCCATAAGGCAGAAAAAGTCTTTGCTAGGGAGACTTTGGAGCAATGGAAAAAGATCATGTGGTTTGATGAGGTCAAATTAATCCTATTTTAGTGTGATGGGTGTGTTAGGGTAAGAAAGAAGGTGTAGCAGTCACGCATAATGCCCAATGTACTGTACAAGCCTCTTAAGGCAGTGTTATGTAGCAATAAAATGACTGAAGAGGCAAGACTTGAACTTAAAAGTAAAAGGAAGTGTTTCAGGAATTATAAGGAATAATTTTTACACATGAACTGGACACCACAGTGTCAAAGCTGAAGCATTGAAACAAAATTTTAGTGTGTGTGACTTTTTTGTTTGGCTAGGCAGTGTAGTATTGTTCAAGTAAAAAAAAAAGCAAATAAAATCTTGCCAAAAACTCACTAAAATCTAGAATTATACATGTCTTCTTAAGGAGTAATGAGAAGCCTTTCTTGTGTTATTTGACAGCTTTAAGGTAGTCACAGACAGTCAAACCTCTTTGCCTGACTTAGCATAATGCCATCAATCTCAACAAAGGAAAAGGTAAAAAGGGCCTTCATGGGCCTTCACATTCTGAACAAAGACTGCAGAAATAACTTTCGAAAATACACAACAATGAGTGTTTTTCCACTGAATATTTAAGAAAACAAGACCAGGCTCAAACAGGAGCCATTGGAACTTTAAGCAGCCAGTTCAACTGCTGTTGATTTTGCAGCCAGTTCACCAGTAGAATGTAAGCTGTATAATAGCCGGCTTTAGCACTACTATATAGCACTACTACTAAAATACAAAAAAATATATATACAGGTGTAAGGTCTACATCTTATTTATAACTTTTTATAACATACAGTACACCTTACACCTTTGTAGGTGCGCCATCCACTGTAAACTCTACTCTGAGTCTGTTTATACAGGTGTATGTTTACAATTGTGGCTTTTCTTATATTTCTTGCGAGTAATATTTATTTATGGGTGAAGTATTCTTGTGGTCTGTAATTACTGTACATAACCACTAGCACACACTGTATGGGCATATAAAAACCTAAGCAGTTACATGATAAACCATAATTAGTCTTCTTTAAATCACCCTCTGTACCAACTGTTTGAACTAGGACCATATTACACACTTCTATTTACAAATGTACCTCAAACATATGTGTGGGAAAACTGAATTTCTTTACCACGCTAGGGTTTAGAATTGACTTTAAAACTGGCTTTAGACCTATGAGTCAAATTATATTCAACTGGGTGCAGGTTCAAATGGAATTCTCACAGTGAATATGGTAAAAAGAATGACATCACAGCCCACAGTTTGTTCTTGCTGTTGACATGGGAAAAAAAACAAAAAAAACTTCAATTAACTTTGGTCATGTGGTCAACTCAAAGTGTCCAAGTTAAAAAAAAAAAAAAAATTTTTTATAAGTAGCTTTTCCTAATAAATTTTAAAAAATTTTTTTATTTATTTATTTATTTATTAGGAAAAGCTACTTATTTCTCCTTAAAAGTGACCCCTGTTGATTTTTAAAAGATTTACGTCCATCAGCTTTTTGAGTACAAGTCAGGAAAAAACAAACTGGTAAAAGTGCTCATATTGGCTTTTTTATAATTTTACTTAAAGTTTGTTGAATAAAAATTTATTTAATTCAACTTACTATGAAAATGAA
Organism: Clarias pachynema; assembly: GCA_030014365.1. Taxonomy (NCBI): domain Eukaryota; kingdom Metazoa; phylum Chordata; class Actinopteri; order Siluriformes; family Clariidae; genus Clarias; species Clarias pachynema. The sequence continues at coordinate 12,687,130 of JAQMYL010000007.1, read as the reverse complement.
ATTGAGCTGAATCAAGCCTGATTTCTGTTTGTTATATGTGACTTTATCAGAGCTGCACTGCTGCACTTTCTAAGAAGATGTACATAAAGTAATGAACATAAAGTAGTGTTTGAATCCATAAAAATATAATACGTGTGATGAAATGTCTAACTGGTTCAATTTTCCCCCTAGTGTTTATCTCTTGCGATGTTCCGCTAATTAAGGATTAAAGGACTTTGAGCTAAAGTACATGCATGCAATATGAAAACTGTTCAGCAGAAAACGCCCCACAGGTGTGTTTTAACTCAACAATAAGTGTAGTTACATCTCTATCGTATCATTCAAAGCAAATTAATCTTTATGCAGCAGGACCAGTAATCGTCTGCTAATCGACCAGTACTATATTAGTTACAAGTAACCTCACAAGCAAACATGCTCAAAGTATGTTGCAAAATATGTTACAGTCAAGCTCGCTCAGTCAATCTCATTTAGTTTACACTAAAATCTCTACAATAAACTGAGACAGGACAAAAAGAACGCACAAGCATTTGGAAAGAGCTACTATAAAAAGTGGTTATTGTTAGTGCTGTTAATCAAATACCTGCTTCAAAAATAAATCTGGTTTCAAATCAAGAAACCTCAGTGTTTAGTACAACTTTAACATCAGTATTTATCAATAATTATTAGAAATAATCATTAGAATCACACCTGGGATATTAATTATTAGGTATGTCTAAGCTGTACCTACACTTACTGGCCATATTATCAGGTATCAGGATCCACTATACAAGTCACTTTAGATATATAGTTGCTGACTGTAATTCATCTGCTGATATGTACACTTTGTCGACCTCTCTTTTTCTGTCCGTCATTAGAAAGGAGTCAATGCAGAGATTATTTTGTTAATGGGAAATTGTCAGCACCTATATCATAGATGTACTTGATATACCAGTTAACGAACAGAACAGGAAGCAAAAGATTAACAATTAGCCCTAGAATTTTCATATGAAAAAAATAATTAGCTCATTATTACTTTAAAAAAAATCACTCTGAAACATTAATGACGCAGAAAATTAAAAGTAACAAAATGACATTTTGCCCTGACTCAGGACACTACTTTCAAATCTTATCCAACTTCCTCTTGTACTAACACACTTACAGTAAATGTAAGTGACACAGACCACACAACTTATACGGGTTGGACACCCATCCCCCCCCAGGAGGAAAAAAAAAAGAAAAACATAGATATTTACAACCTAATAAGCTAAAGTACCACACAGGTAGTATTTTGGAGTGGAAAAAGGAAGCGTAATACTCAGCAAGTACGTGTATATCTGTGTAAGTGAAGACAAAGGTGATTGCTTTCCTTAAAGCACCTTTCTTCAGTCAATCCTTCGTTCAGTTGGAATAAGGAAAGCTGGAGCGGCCGAGAACAGACTGTGTTCACAGAACAATGAGGAAGATGATCACAACGAACAGGATAGCCAACAAAATGCCAATAGCGCACCACTGTCGCCGGTCTGTGAGAGTAAAGAGTTTACAAATGAGATGATGACACAATCATAAAAATGCAGATCATGTTCCAATATGTGTATTTATGATATCTTTGGAAATATTTCTCTATATTCAACGTATAAATGCAATTTCTTTTTTTTTTCTTTACATCAAATGGAGTTAATCAGCAGGTGAAAAATACAATTATAAGACGCAGTTGTCCTTGCACTGTATGTAAAGGATATTTGTCTCAGGCAAGCATTGTCATTTTTGTGAACAAGTTACATGAGAGCTTTTTATGTAACTTGTTTTGGGAAAGTCATTGGAATATTTGTTTCTTTTTCCAACAGACAACTATGACTAAAAACCAGTAGCTTAGATTAAAAAAAAACAGCTTTTCACTGCATTAAGAAAAAGGTGGCTGCCTCCACAACAAAATATGTGCAAGACATTTTAATTTGCCATCTAATTGAAGGTAGTTGATCTGGTTTGGTATTTAGAGTTTCAATTTTTAAAAATTGTATTATTCAAATTTTATCAGAACCACATTAGTGTAAATTCTTGGTTTATTTTTTATATAATTCTTAATTTTATTCTGTAATTAATTTAGTTAGCTAGTTTAGTGTTTGTTAATTTATGTCAAATTTATGTTGCATGTAGCACCTTGGTCCTGGAGGAACGTTGTTTCGTTTCACTGTGTACTAACTGTATATGGTTGAAATGACAATAAAAGCCTTTGAACTTGAACTAATTGAGTTCTTAGTTTCTTAAGCTTTATTTTGGATTTACAGCTCCATTTTTTCATATATATGAATTTATATGAATACAGAATTTCAGCTTTCATTCCATGATATTTACATCTAGATGTGTTAAATACCTTTGTGCATGGCACATAATTATTAGGCAGGCAAATGTCCATTTTTTGGGTCATGAGTAGATCCTTTCTTTCTCCACGCTTTAGCCATTCCATTACTTGAACAAAAGGTGCCATGTTCTGAGCTGTTTAACACATTGTGATGTAAAGATCAGAAAATAATAGTCAGAATTCTCTTGCATTGCTTTTTTTAAAATCTCAAACCCAAATACCTTGTGTAGCAAAGGCAAAGAACTAACCTGGCCTTAAAATGCTTTCCAAGGAGATAATAATCTTTAATTTTATCCTATGTATTCTGTTACATTACTTTCACTGTTACATTTGATCCCTTGGTCAACTTTATACTATCATGGAATAAACACTACGTGTGCTATGATTTTTCTTTCATATTAAAAATGAACAGCATATTTTGTGTCATGTTCTGACATTATGTGACAGGTCTCATGAATCATAAAATTTTTCACAGTTTATTCTTGAGCTTCCTTTGAGAGTCCCCACGGTTTGACTTCCTGTTCTCATCATGTAAACCCTTTCAAGGGGTGCTATCATAACCAAACCCTGGCTTTCCTTCCGCTAAAGTCTGTAACCTTATTGACCTCAGGAAGCATGGGGTGGTTCTGAACAGGAAGCGAATTCATGGCTGAATTCCCTCAGACATTTTCTGTCAGTCCACCCATGCATAATGCTTAGCTTAGTAAATCAAAGTGCTCCTAGACTTTTTTAAAAACACTTTTTTAAGAGTTGCACATACTGTGAAGAGGCCTAGGAGCATTTATGTTACTCACCACTAGTCATGTGTGAAACTTTAGCTAGCTTTTTCATCACATTATCCAACCTGGACTGGGTGTTGTCCATCTCATGAGAAAAATCATCCAGCATCCTACAAATCAGTGATGGAGACATTTATCAAAACATAAGGATAATGTGCAGAGATTAAAACACAATCTGACAAACTCATAACCTCTTTGATGGTATTACAAATTACATGTGAAATAATTTTTTTTGCAGTGTTTAGCTTTTAATTACCTTAGAAAAAAAACTAAATAAGTGTTTTATATATATATATAATTTTATTTTCCCCCCAAAAGTATATTTTAATAGAATATATATCTAAAACATAGATGTGTAAATTTGACACCAGAGACGTACTACATATCAGAGTTAATTAGTAAATTAAACGTTTATGCACATAATAACGGTGTTGTAAAAGAAACAAAGAAATCAACATGGCTAGTTCTAGTAATTTTTGTCTTATTGCATCTTTTAGAAGTTAAAAAATTAAACTGAACAGGCCACACACAAGAGGTAAACCATGATTGGCATCAATAGAACTAATTTAAGATTCTTAACTTGTTTAATTCTTTTTAGACAAACTGCAAGAGAAGATCACAAAAAATCATGGCTATGTTATAGTTATGTCATTGATCAGCATGATCAATGATAGGAAGCTTGAATTAATGAGGACCTATTTTGTCCATTAGCTTGTCTTGTTTCATCGTATCTGTAGCTGTCCAGAGTTTTGCTTTCTTCACATGTTGTCTTCCTTTTAATGGCTTTTAACCACAGGCTTATCATGTCACCTACTGTCTTTGGTCACAAAGGCAAACCATTTTCATTATGCATTCTCAATTCATGACTAAGGAATGCTTTTACAATGTGTAATATTAATTTGTGACATAAGAAACAGGTCACAAATCTGCAATTTAATTACTAGTTAGTGTGAACAAAGATTAGTTGAACTGCTTACACTGCCTGTTCATCCAGCTCCTGTCCAATCCGTTCAGACATGTTTTTCAAAACGCCAATAGTCCCCGACACCAGCTCCAACTGCTCATCTTGCTGCTCCGCAATGAGCTATACAAATACATACACCCGTCATGAAGTTATGAAGCAAAGGCTGTGCAACAAATTGACAGTACCTAAGCAATAATTTACTTACTTATAATCAGTTATTCAATACAATGTTGCATAAAATTATTTGCTTATACATGTACAGATGTTTGACCAAAATGACTAAATAGTGACAAAGTTTCTTTTTAATCATTATCATTGGACATCATCATCACTATTCAGAACTAATAAGTTCTCAAGTTTTATTTTTGAAATTAATATTCTGTATATACTCCAAGGGTCCCGTTATTTTACAAACATTCTTTATTCCCTTATACAGGAATAGTGATGAAAAAGGTTGTTACAGAAGGTTATGACCTCACAAGCATATTCTCTGTACTGTGGACTTTAATACCTGTTGCTGAGTTTGTTGTTCGTCAATAAACTGAGAGTTGGCGGATTGCAGTTCTCTGTCCAGACGCATGTATTTATCGCCTCCTGGTTGCCAAATCGGTCCACGAGACCCTCCATCACCCATTAAAGTCTACCACAGAAAGCAGATATCACACTTGTTTACACCAATACAACACCAACCGCTTGTATTAATGAAGGATAAATTAAATTGGAATGGGGATCTGTATAAACCTGTCTGTTTTTCTTGTCAGACATGGACATGGCCATTGGACTTGCCATTTGATCTTTCATCTCCTGAAAAGTAAAAGTGATATGGACATTTAGTAGGGTGCAAAATGGCTCCCAATTCAGATACTTTATCCCCAACAGGGCTGAGTAAAATTCCTTTAAAATATGCACAAATTAAATTTATTGTAATTATTTAGTGTTTAATTCATGATTACATAATTATATACAGTTTTAGACTGCAAAAAGAATAAATATATCACTTATCTAATTGTGACTAATTGTAGTATTTCAAATTTGCATCTTTTTATTTACCAACAATTTGTGCATTACAACTTAATGCACAAATGTATCATATCTATCATGTTGTTATAGAAAAGCACCAGTTTCTATATAAGGTCTTTCAACCAACAATGGTTTCACATGGACTATACATGCACACTCCATGGAATATATCATAATGTGATATACTCAGGAGAACACCACTTAATATCTAACTACTTACTGTACATATGAAATGACTTAACATGTACTTTTCATCTTGATATATTGAATTAAAATATTGTAAATATTGTATGTAAATCAGTAAATCTGAACAGATCTAAAGTACACTGTTTAAAACTCACCTTAACAGTCTGTCTTGTGTTTGTGATGAAGGCTTTCCGCTTGCTCAGCTCCATAGAATCAAGATTGAACTTTCGCGGATTTGCTTCAACAATACGTGAAAAGTCACTGTTAAGGTACCACATTCATATACAACTAGCATGTAAAAGCAGCATTATCATTAACAATACAACAAACATAACATGTAAATAACTGCAAGGATATTAATGGTCTCATCCAAGTCTTCAAGATCCCACTCAATAGACCTCAAGCTGTTCCTCAGCTCATTAGTGGTCCAGTCAACTTCCTCTTTAGAGGCACTGCCAGGATCGTGCAGCAGCTCGGTCCATCGCTGATACAATCCCTGTGCAGTGTTGACAGCCTTCTGGACTTCCCTAAAGCATAGTGAACAATATTCAGTACAAGCAAGAAGTATTCGAAAAAGGGAAAACAATATACTGACTTTTTTTTTCTTTTTTTTGCTGTAAAATACACAAATGATATTCCACATGAACAGAGAACTAAAGTAGTCAAAAATCCTGCTGCCATTATACTTTGAATTTTCCAGCCATGCCATTGACATATTCACTGATCCAATCCTTGCCTAACACACAAAAATGGCATTAACCTAAAATATATTTTCTAATCAGGGGGGTTGTGCAGTGGATACAGTGCCGGTTCCAAGCCCTGATCATTTGAAGGTGTTGATTCATTTACTATAATAGCATCCCTGACAGTGTTGCATTCTACGTAACAATTCAGAGACACAACACTAATCCATAATAATGAATACAGTGGTCTTTTCTGTAAAAGGTGTTTATTTAACATTAATATAAGGTGCCTCAAATGTCAGTAATTTATTACAGTAAATGGTTGGTCCTAGGAGATGTGTCAAGATAGAAGCATTTACACTTTCAGGGTCTCTCAGTAACATGACGAGCCATATATTTTGTGTCTTATTCATTTCACGAGAGAGAGAGAAAGAGAGAGAGAGAGAGAGAGAGAGAGAGAGAGAGAGTGAAAAGATTAAGCTGGTGAGGGAACATTTGTTTAAAACAGCTAAAATATAAGTGATAATAGGAGCTCACTAGTTTGGTGGACAATTCACAACATTAAAGGAGCTATAAAGCACTAACAAAGTTCTGTGGTATAAGAGGAAGAAAACACTTCAAGGCATAATCAATTTTAGGATTGTGAAAGTATTCTCAAACATCACATTGGGCCACAGAACACCACACCATAAATGACCATTTTCCCATAACAGCATGCCCAGTCATGTTTTATTCCTTTCATGTCAGTATCATATATCAGCTGACAGTCAGGATCTCATTTCAGTAGAAACAACAGTGCACCACTAAAGAGAAACTGGAAACATCTATACGTTTAACAGATACAGACTGGTTTGACTGTTAATGTACATTAACCATGAACCTGGCTCTTCTTTTGCTAAGGAAGAAGTTCTGTGTTGCTAGTTAATTAGTGATGTAACTCGGTTTGTTTTTGTTTTGTCTGTACATCTTCAGTCCACATACAAACCGTGTGTAAAGAAATCTTTACAGACACCGCGTGTGGTTAATGTGAGTATTTGATGGTTTTTCATCTCGACAGCTAGCAGCATGGACATTTAACGTTAATCTCGTTATCTGTTGCTATAGCTAGCTTGCTAACGCTATTGTTCGACACAGTTATTTCAGTCAGAGGAAACACTCACCCTTTCACAACAAAAAACGGGTCTTCCATCGACATTGTGCTGTTAAGATAAAAGACCCTTTATGCAAAAAAAGACATGCCCTGAAATTCGACTCTTATTTTTATGCGTTCTGGCAGGACCATGAACAAGCGGGTGGGTAGATATGTGTGTGTGCTGTTTACATGTGAACCAGGAATCCACTCTGCTGCAACGTCATGACGCGCACGCATTCTACATCCGGTTTAGAGGTCAGATTTTTATTATCAAGTTTTTTTTCTCTTTTTTTTTTTTATAAACATCTCTTGAACTATCGAATTTGACGCCTATCTGTCTGCCTCTCTAATTATAGGGCATTTTTTGGAAGGTTTTTTTTTAAAAAGGGAGTGAATTTTTAGAAATACTGTAAATATTATTTTTGCCAATATAAGATTTGAACAACCTATTAACAGGGTATATGCATTAATTCATTCATTCATTCATCTTCTATACCACTTACCCAGTAACATGGTCACAGGGGCCTCAAGCCTATGCCAGGAGACTTTGGGTGCCAATCCATCTTAGGTCTCACACACACAAACACACACCCTATGTGTGATAGGGTGTTTTTGTGATGGCCAATTAACTTCATCTGCATGTTTTTGGCCTTTGGGAGGAAAGCAGAGTACCCAGAGGAAACCCATCAAGCACAGAGAGAATGCGCAAACTCCACGCACAACACACAACCTTGGAGGTCCGAAGCCACAGTGCTAACCACTACAACATGGTGCCGCCTAAGTACTGTATATGCACAAGTTTGGAAAATCTGAACGATGGAACAAAATACTTTGTATTTTGCATCCTAACAGAGAGCATTCCCCAGCATCCTAAAACAATTCAATATTAAATTTCCTTTTATGATTCCTTTTATGTTGATTACTATTTAAGAAAAGAAAATATGGAAAGTAGGTGTATTCTTAAAAGGACAAAAAAATGGATCTAAAACAAGGAGCCTACCTGTACAGGCATAATGCTCTGTCTGTTTTCCTGCCTTTAAAATCATAAAATCTTTAATAAGGGCACGGTTTACCTTTTCAGCTTGATTCATTGCAACATTAGTTGGCTGAAGTCAATTTAATAAGCAAATTAGAAGTTTATAATGGATGGTGAGTAATAGTATAAAGTAGTATGCTATTTAAATCAATTAAATTTATGATTTTAAATTAAATGTTACATAGTCTATGAAGCAGGAGTCTGTGAGACTGAAGCAGTTTTGCTATGTATGTTTTATGAAGACGTTAATTTTTAAACATTTTAAATTGTTTGTAAATTTGTAATATTCTGCTTATCAATAATGTTTTAAATGTTTGCATGCATACAGCTTGGCTGCCTCATGAAATAACACATTTTACCCCTTCTAACTAAGTCACTGTCATCATGTCTGTCCTACTGTGTTATAAATATTAATCATAATTGCAGTGCTTAAAATAACTTAATTATTCATATACCTCACTCATTAACTGTGATACGTACACCACTACCCAGCAGCAGTTACTGGTTACTGTGTCTTGAATATCACCGATTTAATTAACAGAAAAGCTACATAAAACCTCCATCAAACATTATTAATTTATCATTAGGCAAAGTTGAACTCCACTGTATAAGTGTCTAACAGCAGCATTATGTGTAGATCAGTCATTTAGCGCTGAAGCATTCAGACGCTGTATTTATATAAGATTAATATTACACTTTTTCGGTAGACATTATTAATGAAAGCAGAAGGTAAGCAGTACACAAAGGTTATGCCCGAGGAATCTTCTGACTGGATCGTTTTTCACATGAATGATGCAACATCAAGTAATACTTACTTGGTATTTCAGTTAGAAACCATTGGTATAAAACATGCAGTCATGTTCATACTACTTCATCTTGGCACCTGAATGAGTGTTTATTATAACTACAGATCATAGGCTTCTAATGTAAGTATAGCAATTTTGCTAGTCTACTTTATTAACTGTATATTTATTAAGTGAGTTATTAAGGTGTTGTGCTACCACAGGTCACCAGGACAGTTCCAGAACTCTACTGGAGTAATGACCAGCATTTATCATCTTATTCTTAGTTGATGTTTTGATTATGCTGGTGGAGAGCACTGACTAAAACATCACCCTACCACTTCCTTCCTCATCTGTGTTTAGTTTGGTTGCAATCTGCTAATCTGCTACCTGTGAAGGCAATAGCATATGGCTTACATCATTTTTAGCCTCATCAAACCATTCAGTTATCCCCCTTCTCCTGTATATGGAGATTGATTCATATTGAAAGAGAACAAACCAGCAGGTAATGCTTCATGCTTAGACGAAGAAGATTAGCCAGAAAAACTTCGAAATTACTTGCAGTGACATATCCTGTGAAGGGTTGGGAAAGTGCATGCAAACCATGCCAGTACAATGCTTCCCATATCATAACAGCAATACAATTTTCCATTGGTTAAATGACAGTCATAAATCTACGCTTTTTGTTGTAGGCCATAGTTATATCTGTTTAAGGAAGTATTGCTGCCTAACAGTTTAAGGGTCCCTCGTACTATCCGGAGCTCAAAATACCTCTCTGTATCATGTATCACATTTTTATCTTCATGGCCACATTGGTTTCCTCTGAGTTTTCCAGCTTTCTCTCGCCTCCAAAAAGACATGTGGGTGGGAGAATCTAATTGTCCCTAGGTGTGAATAAGCATTTAAATGTGTGTAGGTACATGGTGCCCTGCAGTGAACTGGTGTATTTTTCTCCTAAGCCTAATGTTCCCAGAGCTTGGATCCACCGACAGCCTGACCAGTATAAAGCACTAACTGAACATGAATGAATGGATCTATTCATGTGCTGCAAATGAATTTTCTTGATCCACTACCTTATTGGATTTTACCACACATAAAGAGGAAACTTTGTACATCGTGTACTTGGAGTATAAAGTTGTAAAATCTGTCTTTAATCCATGACGTGCGTAAACAAGCACTGCGCTTAAAAGCCTATTACGTCATTCTGTCTGTTTTTGTTTATAAGCCTTATATCATTCGAGCTTACAATAACCTCTCATTTTAATAATATCTTTGCCGCTTGCGTTGATTTGGATTTAAAGAGTTATCGCAAATCTTGTTTCACCTTTATTTGTTTAGTGAATATCACAGTCGCCTAACTGTGTCCTAAAAACAGATCCCCATGTCTCCCCTCCCCCCTTCACTACTAACGGCTCCATTCACATTTCCACCGTCGGGGTTTGCACAATAGCGATCACGTGACCGTGCTGTAGCAGACACTCAAACCATTACATCAGTCCAGGAAGTTAGGGGGGAAATTTTTAAAGGCGCAGAGAGGATTTTAATCCTGACCTACCTAAAACAAGATACAACCTATTTAAATAATTTATAGAATCTTTAAGTGTCGTCACCAGATGTAGATCACATAACGTCACACTTTCTAACAGTTGTTTCTCTAATTTATTACCAGCAACTACGTCCTTTTAAACTAAATATATTCACATTTCTTTTCTGTAAATAATAACACTACAATAACGCACTACATTACAGCTTTATTACCCCCGTCTTGAATTGAAATATCCCCTGTCATAAATTACTAAAACATATTGGTTAGTATTTTAAACGCGGCTAATCTTCAATATGCTTGCCTACAAATCGTTGTCTGAGTACATCAGACGGTGATAGTGAAGTATTTATTTGTATGTTGTGTTTTTTTTCTCTAACACTTTCGCTTGTTTTTTTATTTTGTGAATTCATTATTAAAAACAATTTCAGTTCCTCGTCCTAAAAACATTCGTGTGTCTTTAAATAATTGTCCATGCTCGCGTTGAAATATGGATTATTTGCATAACGCGACGCTATTGGCCCATGTCGATTTGGCGGGGCGGAAAGCCGAACGTTGGTATCGTTTATCTCGTGATGCGATTGGCCCGCGTGCGTGTTTACGTTCAAGTATAAAAACGGTCTAAAAATAGCAACGGTCTCATTCCTCTCTAGGCTGCTGCTGGGTTCGTGATAGAATTAGAGGGGTAATGTAATCCCAAATTATCCCCCAAAATAACAACATTAAGGTTTTACCGATGCGATCTTTCTATTACGTATTCATCGCCGCTACGTCGTGAAAGCAACACAAGTCCGAATCTGCCTAGTAGAGGAACAAATACTCCTGAATCAGTTGACTTGTTTGTAACTGTCTGTCGGGGGTTATTTATTTTTTATTTTTTTGGCGCTGTACGTGTTTCAGCAGCTATTTAAAGCTGATACAGTTAAGATAAGATTCGGAACAGCGGATCGAGTCTGAGCTTTGTTGAACTTTTTACACATTTGACTTTTCGGAGCCTTTTTTAAATCGATACCGTCATGGAGTACAAGGTGGAGGCGCACCGGATCATGAGCATCTCGTTGGGGAAAATCTACAACTCTCGAGTCCAGCGCGGAGGCATCAAGCTGCACAAAAATCTTCTGGTGTCTTTGGTCCTTCGGAGCGCCCGCCAGGTTTACCTGAGTGACTATTACAGCGGAGTGTGTCTGAATTCCCAGCACGGAGAGAGCAGAGAGTGGGAGCTGGCGGACGGAGTGCAGGAGAAGGAGTGTGAGCGGCCCGAGCAGCCCGAGAGCGCCGGCTGTGCTCAGAGCCAGTCACAGGTTGAGACTCCACTCGACTCTAACGCTAATGATACAGCTGATGTTTCTCCGCCATCGACAGAGACCCCTGTGGTTAGTAGTGGAACTCAGTGTGAATCTAAACCGACCCAGGTGGACACTTCGGACCGTGAAACGCTAACGGAAGGGAGTTCAGAACAGCTTCCGAAATCCGGCCCCTGTTCACACAGGAAACGAAGCGCCGATAAGACCTCAGCCAGCACTGCTTCTCCTTTAAAACGGACTAAAACAGCCACCTCGGATCAGGAGGAAAGTGAGGAGATGGAAACAAGCAACGTGTCGAACCTCATCACCATTTTCGGGTCTAGTTTTTCTGGACTTTTAAGCAAAGACAGCGCGAAAGAGGACACCCAGGAAGAGACCGAGGACTCGGGCCAAATCTGCTGTGACCAAATGCTAAAGAATCTCAATCCATGGAGCACAGCCATCGTCGCGTTTTAGGGGAAAAACACGTTTAAGACTTTACAGAAGTGTTCACACGTGGTGGTTTCTGCCGTATTTCTGGGTTACTCTTAAACACGTGGTTCCGGGGATCTCCCCACCACACGCGCGGTGCTATCGAGTAAAAGCCCGGCTGCAGTGTTTTCACCAAATCGGCTTCTGTTTAGTGCACTATATGCTAATTATGCCATACACTATGTGGTGTTCTCATAAGGGACTAAAGGGCCATTTGGAACGCGGCCCGTGTTGTAAAGCCGAGGAATGTTAACGTGTTGGTGCTACTACAGAGAATTACACCGTCAAAGGAAATGACGTCATTGAGCGGAATTAAACTTTTCAACAGTTGTGGGCTCAGTTAAGTTTAACCAGCCATCAGAAGATCACGATGGGTCTTCACAATGGACGATTATTTTGTGTGAAGTGTTATGCTTATGATTACATTTATAAAAATTAAAATGTTACACTGATATAAGAACTGCCTACAAACCAAGAGTCTGCAAGACTGAGGCCACTGGTTTTCCTCCAGATGTCTTTGTTTTATAAAGACTTGTACATTTGTAACATTGTTCCTGTACATATTGTTTTCGATGTTGTATTATGAATCAATGTATTTTGGTATTTACTATTCTGACTATTACGTGATGGTCACGTATTAAAAAATGTGAAAGTATCTTCTTTCCTTTTCTCCTTATTTCAGTGCACACATTTAAGTTAAAAAAAAAAACATGACACTCACTCTCACTCACTCACTCATCTTCTTTACCGCTTTATCCTGTATTCTGGGTCGCGGGGATCTGGAGCCTATCCCAGGAGACTCAGGGCACGAGGCAGGGTACACCCTGGACAGGGTGCCAATCAATCGTAGGGCACACACACACATACTCACACTTATTCACACACTACGGGCAATTTGGTAACGCCAATTAGCCCAACCTGCATATCTTTGGACTTCGGGAATTGAACCCAGACCCTGGAGGTGCAAGGCAATAGTGCTAACCACTACACCACCGTGCCGCCCAATCCATGACAAAGATCGATTATTATTTATTAGGAAATTTGTTAGCAAGTTCCTGTTGTGAAAAAGTTTAGAGGTTTATGTAATTTGTTTGTTATGACTACTGTGATAATAATATAATTCATTAGACAAACATGAGCTTATGTAAAGTGTCTTTAGGAAGATCACATGTTCCACACATAGAGTGCAAAACTGAAACTTCCAGCCATTAAATACAACCTCACATGAACTTACATGACTCCCACACTTCCTTTAAAGCAAGCAGAAGTAACCGTAAGAGGAAGACAGTGGTGAGATAAGAACCAGACAGTTTTAAGTGCTCTTACTGAAACTGAAAGACTTTCCGTCCTCAGTCCATTTTTACTGCTCACAACATGAGCCATTGTGCCTTGAAGAATGCATGGCATGCAGGATTCAGTACGAGTCTAGGCTACAAGGTACATCTTACCTCTGCCTGTGTAGTATGATATAATATACTAGGCCATTCCTCAGAAGTCAAAGTGTGTATGTCAGGTTTTATGATGTCTTAATTTATATATATAGCAACAGTTTGATTTGCAAACTCTTATTACTGTAATAGCATGATAATTACTGATGCATTAATGTTAAGGATTAAATGAACATTTGGACTGTTGTAGCTCAGCTCAAATATATGTAATTTCTGGAATTATACATCACTCAATATTCAATTTCTCTTATTCGCTGAGTAAATGTTTACACTAAACAATGTTTTAAACGGGGCCTGTATGACTACATTCTTTCACAGGGACATGGGCGTTTCCCTGAAAGAAAAAAAAGAAGTATGATTCAGTTGCTGTTGTTTTGGCTCTTTGCAAAATATGGGTCAGTCAAATCTTAAGTCAGCTGACCACAACTCCTCAGCACTGCACTTTCAGAGGTTGAGCTCATGTAGGAATGACTGTGTCATGTTCCTTGAAGAACTTGTAAACTAATCAGTGACTAGTAATTTATTTATTTTTATGCGGTGTCTTGTAGCACTTTAGGACCAGAACAGCTAGCTTCCAGCAGCCGCAATGTCAGTCAGGTTGGACATGATAGCCCTTGCATGTTGTCCTCTTTAGGATGTATAATTTATGACTAATCATGATGTAGTTGCTGTGGTTTGCTTGATGCGCACACACTGCAACACTGGAAACAAGGTACATGTGAGAACATGCCTGAGCCAGGCTAAACTCATGCAGCTGTCCCTTTCCTTCACTAGACGTTCCCCTCCTCCTCTTTACTATTGCGTTCCTCATTCCTGGAAGGAAGAGAGAAAGAAAAAAGTGTGATTGCGAAAGTGTTTCCTGGCGATATCCACAGCCGGCGCACATGTGTGTCTGGAATGTTGGGTGGAAGTAGAGAAATGTTGGAGTAAGTTTCACATGATATAAACCACATTTGTACATGACTTTTTTTTTTAAAGCCACCCAAAATACATAGCAAATAAGTTACTCAGTTTTGGGTCAAAGTATGTATGAAGATGAAACCTCTTCAAAGACAGTAAGTTATTTAAGTTGCTATGAATTATTAACAACATACAAGAAGCTTCTGTGTGCCTGGTTTAATGTGGTCACTGGTTGCGCCCTGCTTCCGCAAGAGGAACTGGGAGCAGTCCAAAGCAAACACTCCCCTGTAAACATGTAGAGACAAGATCTGCTCTAACAGATCTTTTGTTCTATGAAAAAAGAAAGTAAAGAAACAGCTCCACTCCTCTCTACTTATTCATCAAGATGGATGTCTTCATGCAGCTCTTTGAATTAAGCAAATTAATCATTTATCTCATCAGTCAGTTAACCAAGTTCTTCCAAGTGAATAATTATGATTACACAAATACACAAAGCATCATGCTTATTTACCTAAATGAATTCCAGTAGTCTATAGTTAGATATCTGCTTTCATCTGCCAAGTGCCTAAATGTAAATGTAAATAATATGTGACACCATCAACTAAAGCAGGGGTGTCCAAGTCTAGTCCTGGATAGTCAGTGTCCAGCACAGTTTGGTGATTTTTTTTTCAACTAATCTGCTAAATGCCAGGTTAGTGGATGTGTTTTAAGTGTTGATGAATTATACACTGTGTGGGATACTTGACTGGATTGGATTCTAACACCCCTGAAATAAAGCATTATGACTATTCAGTGGGTGTGTACACTCGGACACCATGACATATATGTGTATGTGTGTGCATGTGCGCATGCTCTTTATCAATCTTTGTATACCAGAAGTTTGTTATGTAGCCTTTTCCCTCGCCCAGTTTGATAATGTGTCAGTACCGGCCCACAAGTTAGTACTTATTCATCACCTAGCACATAACAGTTATAAACCCACAAAGGCTGCGAGGACTTAATGTTTGATTCCTTCCAGGAAAGTGACACCAACCACTGCAGCTAACATTGCATAACAGTAAGAATAGGGGTTGGAAGAAACTGCTGTGGCCCCTTTCACATACCTTAGCTTACAGGTGCCCGTGACTGGTTAGTCACAAACACAAAATTTCCAATGATAGTATGTGTGTGTGTCCCTCTAAAGAATCACTGCACTGTTGTCTTTTATATATATATTTATATATATGACAACAGTGCAGTGATTCTTTAAAGAAAAAGAGTACGGCTGAGAGAAAGAGAAGGAGAGCAAGCCCTTGCTTTGGCCCCTCCATTCATTTCATGTGACCTCCGCTGGAGCACAGACAAACTGAACTCTTTGTTTGTCTTGGGAACTGGCAGAGGACAGGAGGAAGAGATGGGTGGGGGAGGGCAGAGGGACAGAGGAAGGTGGAGGGAGCCAGAGCAGAAAAGGGGATGGGTGTCAGGGTGGAGGGGTATCCTGGGAAAAATGCCAGCGTGGGATCAGTAGCAGGCTTCCTGAAACAGGAGTATGTGTTGGGGGAAGGGGTGGAGGGGTAAGGGGCCACATGACATCGGTTCTTTCTACGAACAGATATGGAGACTCACCACAAACTCCCACATGTACTTACAGACAGTCTAAGCTGTGTGATGAGTAAAAATCTGCTCCAGGCTAAAAGGTGGGAGCAGATACCATGACTCAGACATTCACACCATTAGAATCAGCCATTAGTAATCAGAACGGTTTCATAGCAGATAAGTGAGAGTGTACACTCGTACAAGCCCAGACATGCTTAACGAGAGTATGGCATAGAGCCAATGGACGAGACAGATGGTTCTTGAGGAACAAATAGCCACTGCACTTTTCTCATATTCTGTTAAGACAGGACTAAACAGAGCTCCACAAGGAACCAGCTACATGCTGAGCTGCTGAGAGGAGTAGCATTACATTCCAGAGGAGGGGTCAGCCAGTTTACTCTCTGACTGTCTGTCTCTCTCTCTCTCTCTCACACACACGCACACACACACATACAAAACATACACACACACACATATACATGCACACACACGCATTCACACACTACTAATGCCATCCAGGTGGTCACATTATTCCATAAAAGGCCCCGTTTTTTGTAGTTGGAAGGAAGTACTAGTTTAATTCTTTAACAGAAAACTGATAAATTTGTTTTTAATTGCAAATAAAGACAAAGCTTATTAATAGCAAGATCAGGAAATGGGTAAAACCCTAAATATCTAAATTATATGTGAAATCAGCTTATAGAGTACCTTAGAAAACCTCAAACTCTACTTTATTGGAAAATGAGAAGGTCCTGGTGAACAGACACAAGTACCCAAACCTTAATGCTTTACCTCAGACCCTTTACTTCTTTAAACTCGTTCAAAGTTTGCTTTAAAGTCTGAAAAGTACCCCTGCAAAATAAATGTTTCAGCCAGTGGCTTCGCCCGCTGTTATTATGTGTGCACTCATGCTGTCTCACACAAGCGAAAAAAACACCCAAATGACACATCCAACCTTTGGAGCATGAGTTGCCGTCACTGTTTATCAAAGAGACTGAATTTCCAGCCACCGAGCTGTTGGAATTACTGCAGATTTATGCAGTAAGATATATTTAAGGAAATTTAAAGTCTAAAATGCTTATTCACTTTAAAATGTAACTGTTTTCTAAACAATTTTAAGTGACTAAAGGAGTCTCATATGGTTGGAATTGCAGGTTTGACACATGAGAGCTGAGTGTTTTCTCGCTGCCATGTTACTAGGAGACAAAACATGCTTTGCGCTGTGCCGCATAAATGGCCTAGTAACGTACAGCAGCTGCCACAACAATAAACAGGACAGCACTCAGCACACTACTATGCATCTTATAGCCCCTACTTTTCCATTCATATTTCCATAAAGAAGGAATTAAACCATTCATAAAATGACATAATTGAAAAAATTATTTGACATTAAGTGGGCTGGTTTAGAAATGTAATGTAATCACTTGAAAATCGAATGTAATCTAATATGTGCCAAGGTTAAAAACTAATGTGTAGTCTTAACCTTGGCACATATGCTATCCCACAACACAAACGCGACATTGTATCACTACAGCAACACATTCAAGCAAGTTTGTACCAGTTTAAATATAATATTATGTTGGTGAGTTATAAAGATGAAAGAGGTGATGAGTCATGTGTGTGTTGTGAGTATTAGTGATAAAATTCTGAACTTTAGAGGATCGAAACCCTCATCTGTACAAATGCTTTGATTGTGTTTGTTTTTGTGTCTACAAAATGAACAGGCCCTTTTTACTTTAACAGGTTGCCAGAATTAATCATTCTCATGGTAACTTTACTTCATCTACAAAAACTAATATATAAATAGGAGTAGCACTTCAATAGGTGTGCAAAGTGATTATTCATTCTCACTACTAAGTATTAGCTGTCAATTAACTAGAATAGAGATAGATAAGGTTAGCAAAAGGAGACTTTATAGTTAGTTCATAGTTAGCTTCTGATCATCAATGTTAATATTATTTACCCTGCAAATGAATATTGACAAATTAGTATGCTTTATTGAACACTGAATCTTTCATCGCTAAATATCCTTAACAATTCTGCACATTCTGGACTAATACCACCACCAGGTGAATTGAACAACATTGATTATTAATTCTATACCAGTAAACTGGTGACGGGATCATGGGCAGCCATGGCTCTTATATGCCTGTGGAGACTAAAAGCCAGCCTGTCCAGTCTGATCCCACAGAAAAGCCAGTGCAGCAAAAATTGTAAAAGAATAAATAAATAAATAAAGGTAAATGCTGGCCACGATAGAAAAGTATCAGAACACTAAGCGCATCACAGCCTGCCACGTATGGGGCTTAGCAGGCAAAGAGTTCAAGATTGATCTAGCCTCCAAATTCCCCAGATCTCAATCTGACTAAGCATCCATGGAATGCACCAGACAAACCAGTACAATACAGGGAGGCCCATCCAACATCACCCACAACGTCCAGGTGCCTGATACCACAACAAACCCCCTGAGGTCTTTTGAAGGCATGCCCTAAGGGCGCCAGAGCTGCTGTAGTGGCACAAGGGGAACCCATACAAAATTGGTCATAATGTCTTGTGTTTTAATGTTATGACTGATTGGAGTATACCGAGAGAAGTTTTGAGGTGAAAAATCTTTTTTTCACCTCAAAATGAGCTAGAGAAAAGTTTAACAATTGCCTGGTAAACAATTGGCTGTGAATGTAAATAGATAATAAATTTGTCATATAATCTGTTCATGTCAGGTTTGTGTTGGTATGGCCTTCTCTTTTTCTAGCAAAGACATGTGTACTAATCTTATACCACACCTTTTTATACTGATTGTCAGAAGGAATCCAAAACTGTACCTAACTGCCCAGGCCAAACACACACACAGATACTGACAGTTTATGTTTACATGTCTGTCTGTGTTTAACAATATTATTTGAAGGTCCTTTACAAAACTTAGGCTAATGCTAACACTGGCCTTGGCTTAAATCCACAGATTTGGGTTTCCCCTCAGAGTTTCCCAATGTGTCAAGGGAAGTGGAGTCATTTGGTATTTGGTGATGTCTGTTCACCTTCCTGATGGTAGCATGACCCATTTGGCCCATACAACAATTATCAACATCTACCTTTTTTCTTTAGCTTGTTAACCAATTTCCTCCCAAAAATGAGTCAGTTAATTCCTAACTGCTAGCTGATTGTATCCTACCTAACAACAAATATCAATCAGTAATCAGTAAATCAGTATAAATAAATATCAGTCAAAGTTAGCACAGGTGCTTGCTTCCTTACATGTATATGTAAAGCTAGCCACTACATTTTTTTCCCCAAATGGCTGGTCATGTAACATAATAGATTGATTGCACTAATTGGCCTTATTTTTACACTGTATGAGCAGTATACAGATTTCTATTTCATTCAGAATTGAATACAAGGTTGGCATTCTTACCCACCATCTATGGGGATGCCCCTCCCTATCTCCAAGAACTTATTACTTCACATACATCTACACGGAACCCCCGCTCTGTCTCAGTACATCTTCTGAAACCTCCGAAGACCAAGCTACATACTATGGGAGATCTGGCTTTTTGCGCAGCAGCACTTAGACTATGGAATGTTCTTCCAGAGTATCTGAGGACGCCACAGACTGTTGATGATTTTAAGTCTGGTCTTAAAACTTATCTTTTTATCAGAGCTTTTGGGATGAAATAATTTGTAGCACTTTGAGATTTGCTTCAAATATAAAGCTACGGCAGGTACAGTTAAAGTGCTCCTATTATGCTTTTTCAAATATGATCTTTCATGCAGTGTGTCATGTATCTATATGTGAACATAAACTACTGCACTATCTGTGACGCTGACAGTGCACGATAAATGAAGTTTTTGTCTATTAAAAAAAAGAGTCGGCTCACATTCG
>JAQMYL010000007.1:12634852-12650614 GCA_030014365.1 Clarias pachynema | reverse complement strand
CCCCCCCCCCCCCCCCCCCCATTTTATAGCCCAATTTGGCCATCTGAAAATTCCCACCCATAGTGGATCCATAGTCATCCACTATCAGATAAAAGTTTTAAAATGCTGCATATAAAATAACACCTTTTGTTGTTTACGAGGCACAAGGTGGTGTGCACCCTTCTGCTTTAAAAGACAGTGTGGGTAGTGCTTAGTGAGGGTGCAAGCGTTCTCTTGCCTGAGAGGAATCATGTGCTATCTCCTCAGCCTCCACTCTCACTAAGCATGACAGCTTCTATACTGGCTTATATTATATAATGATTTTTTTTTTTTTTTTTAACATCCTGTGCAGGAAAGCTTACATTTATTGATGAGATAGTCTCCAAACCTCTTATAAAAGTTTAGTAAAGTGGGTGTTAATTTACCCATAATTTTTAGGTGTTTTTTTTTTTTTAATCTAAACTTTCTACTTTTTTCACCATAATGAATCAGATTCATCTAGTTATATAGATTGATTTAAGTAAAATCATAAATCATAATATTTTAATAAGGATGAAGATATAAAGATGTTCAAATAAATCCATATTTAAAACATTACTCTATGCAACTAAATCGCTTACACTGATGCATTAAAATGTAAATGACACAAAATAAGTTTTATTGCTGCGTCCTGTCGCTTCATATTTTGCTACATGCTACTGATGGCTAACTTGGACTGCATTAGCATGTCTGACAGTTTACAACTCCTATTACTTCTGTGGGAGTGGGTGAGAGTGAGTGTGAGTCAACTCCCAATGTGCCTGGTTCTTGCCCTCTGCCACTGCTTCAGTGAATGCTGTCACACTCTTCACTGTAGTAAGATTATATGTTATGCAGTAAACCCTTACAGAGTAGATGCAGTGTCCTGGAAAGTCAAGTAAAAGCCCTTGTTGGAGAATCTTGTTACTACTGTGTGGAACGAGTTTTTATGGAAACTGGTGCCAATATGAGTATCAACTTCTGAAGTGTAAAAGTTGAATGTTTGTTTGCAGGTGAGTAAGCCTGGACTGAAGGAATTGCAGTAAGAAAGCACATTTCCACAAATACACATTGTGGCAGTGGGGTGGTGCTGGATGAAGGTAGATCAGCCAGTCCTCCTGATCTTGTGCAAACAAAGTAGTTATAGAACAAGGTGCCATTAACATCCTGCCGCCCTATCTCCCACTGAAACAAAAAAATAAAAATAAAAATAAATAAATAAAATATAGAAGATAAAACCAGCAAACTGAGATTGCAGACGCGTAACAAATGAGGGCAAAAATGGCAAAAAATGGTTTGAATATGGAACTGTAAAACTACTGAGGACACTGGATCATTACCCATCATCCTCTAGCAGAAAATAGCATTTCCTTCCACCTATGCTGAATAGACTGATGTAACTTGGGGTAACATCTTTTCAAAGGTAGTTTGTTTGATTTCTTTCCCCCCTCGTCATGTTGCCACTATGCCATTAGTTATAGGAGAGGTGGGTTATTTTTTACAGTGTGTGGCATCATTTTAAAATAACATATACTATGCACGTGCAGAGCAAATTTTTGCATAAAACCCACTCCCTCAATGAACTCAATCAACAATTCATAATTTTAATGTTTTCATATATTCTCATTAAATATCAGGTATCTCATTAAGTGTGGAATTAAACCTTTATGAGTCTTACTATGCTAACGGCATGCCATGAAAATCCTTCAAGATCCCAAACTTTTTGTAAACTATCTGAAGATGTGGATTTCCACAAAATTTCTGTTTAAGGGAGCATGTCCAACATTTCTTAATGAATACAAGAGAAAAAAAACTGTCCTAAACTTTTGTGATATTATTTGAACAATTTGACTTTGTGAGCAGAATGAAACAAGACACATAAGGATTGATGGCTGAAGCACATAAAAGCTGGGAAAACAAATACAAAGCTATTATTAAATATTATATACTATCATGTATACAATTAAGTGAGAGAGTTTGTACTTCTTTAGGACAAATGAGAAAATATTTCTAACCTAAAAGCTATTATGCATGCATATTATGACATGTTCCGGCCCATTTCCAATAATTGTAATAAAATAATTGAATAGCATATGTTAAGATGAACAAAAATTATTTTGCATCTCTCTGAATCTGATACAAATATTTAAAAACTTGCATGTCATTAACAGCTTCTAACCTCTTTTAAACCTCTCAGTCATATTTTTTCTTGACATATTCAGATGGCACACTGCCTACTTCAGATCAGACCTAGAGTGTAAAAAGGTAACTTTTTACTATGATTTTGTTATGATTTTGTTGTTTTTAAATAACTTATTTATTAATACTGATTATTACAAAAATGTTGATTGTTGCTATATGGATTGTTGTCACAGAATGCACACAGATTTCTTTTTCATTTCTGGAATTGTTATGGTCTAAAATCATATAATAAAATCATATCCAAAAACCTCAACACAAAGAGTGAAAAAGTATAGCTCTCTCTGAATAATTCTAAAAGAAAGGGAGAGAAACTCTAACCCAACTTTTAATGGAATTAACTGCTGTTAAAGATTATGCAACAGTTAAACTCTGTTGCACCTGATTATTTATGACACATAATAATAATTTAAAAAATGGTTTGCGTACTGTTTTACACCGACAATTTATTGTACAGTATTTCCTTTTATACAGTACAAACATTGCTCTCACAAACCCCATGAAATTATAATTTTGAAGTAAGTTACACTTGTTACTGTAGCTTTTTAAGCAGAGGAAAGAGACGAATGCTACTTGGCATCACACATAACTCTTAGCCATGTGAGTAAACTAACAATAAAACCAAAAATGATTTATCCAAACTATCAACTTACTGTATTTTCTTATTTTGAAAAGAAATAAATATGCAGTTCATAAATACATTGACAAATAAAACTTGTTTTATTCACTGTTAGTCCATCTTGTGAGTCAGTACAGAGCTGCTCTACCTGTTGCATTTATTGGACTCAATCATAAACGTTATACTTTAGAACAACAGAAAAAGATCATGTGATCTGATGGGTTCAGATTGATCCTATTCCAGAGCAATGGTGCATCAGGATAAGAAGGAAAGTGCATCAAGTGCCCACTACAAGCCAATGAAGGCAATCTTATGATCTGGGGTTGCTTCAGTTGGTCAAACGAAGTCAGCTGATGACCTGAATGTACTGAATGACCAGGTTATCACATCAATAGAGTTTTATTCCAGGACAAGTTGTGAAAGAGTGGTTTTGGGAGCATGAAGAATAATTTTCACACATGAACTGGCCACACAATGTGTATTGTAATTAAAGCAAAACAGTTCATAATTCTTGCATCTTTTGCTGTCAAACTGTTTGAATAAACTGATGTTTTTAAATTTGAAACTATTTAAATTTTTTCTCCTGTCAATCGCAGGAGTTGCAGCAGATCACACTAACATTCTGTGTCATATTATAGGGGTTGTGGAAAAGTTGTGACATTTGCACTGTGCATATGGAAATTCTCTTACTTTCACTGTTGACCACTTTCGTGAGTATGTGTTTAAGTGATCTCCCATCACCCTCATTCAGGGTGTATTTCCAGCCACATTTCTTCCTTGAAAGGTTTGAAAAATGTGTTTACAGTTCTTAAACCAATTTTAGTAGTTTCAGCAATCCCCTTAGTTGTTTTCGTTTCTTGAAAAGGGCCAAGGGGCGTTTTTTCAGACTGTACTTGTCAATTCTTTATACATATCCTGCTAAACATTGGTAAAACAAACAAACAAACAAAAAAACATTAATTTATTTACTTTAATTTACTTTAGCAATTATTTACCAAGTTGAAATGCGACCACTGAAATGAGTTTCTCACGTTTTCACGTAAATGTCTAACTTTAAGCCTCTACTGCCATCTGCTGACCAAATCACTTTCCCTTAATCGCACTATACCGTACATTACGCAGACGCCCCGTCAAAAAAAGGGCCTAATCATGAGGTATAAGGTGGAGCCGACAGCTTATATCAATAACAAATCGTTGCTATCAGCGCTTATTTAAGCTCCGCTGTACATACCGAGAAAGAATTAACAGTTCAGTTCAGCAATAATATTGGTGTGTGTGTGTTTGTCTGCAGGCAGTTGATCTATCTATCTATCTATCTATCTATCTATCTATCTATCTATCTATCTCAGTAGGTTACAATAACACACACACACACACACACACACACACACACACACACATTTTTAATATATTATGTACAAATATTCAAAGCTAATGTGCATGTCATAAACCATCAAATAGCTATGTTTATGTACAAATCAGTTTATCTAACTGCTTTAAACTTTAAACTACACTGAGAAATTCGCAATGATCACAGAAGCTCATTAAGTATATATATATATATGACGGCATCGTGCCGTCAGGGCTATTATGTATGTCATAGTGCTTGGGCCCTATAAATTAACAATAATTCTTAAAAGAACAAGAGGGCCCACACGTAAACACTACGTCAACACTATGACGTAATTGGGCTGATGTCATAGTGCTTGGGCGCTAATTTAAAAAATATAATAAATACCCTATTGCGCAATCTATTTTTCATCATATCGATGACGATGATAGTCATGACGTTTTCGTGCCGATGCCATACATGGTTTTAAGCTATTAGATAAACTGATTTGTGTATAATATGCCCATTAGCTATTTGCCCATTAACTATTTGTAGAGTTTCTGACATGAACACTAACTTTGAATATTTGTTGCTATATATGACCAAGTTTAGCTTGTTGTGATTTTTTGGTATTTTTTAAAATGATTGTTCTGCTTTGTTATGATTTTGTTGTTGTGTTGTTATGGATTTGTTAGCATCAGGAATTCAAAGCAAAATTAAGAGTCAGTGGGTCATTTAGCCGAGGTTTACTTTCCTTTTGTTATTTCAACATTATATTGAGCATTTCCAAATGAAACTTATTAAATTAAAGTAAGACTAGTCTTATAAGAGAAATGGCAAGTTTTTATTCTCAGCAAAGGTGACCAGCCAGCACTAAACATTAGGATGGGTTGGTGAGGGTTTTTGCAGTATTTCACCAGTAAGGGGCAGCATAGCAATAAACTTTATATTTATCCTGTAATTTTTCACTCGTTTTTTTCTTTTTCTTTAATCATCACCACAATTTATTCCGTGGTTGCAGAAACAGATGCCACTGACTAACACACTAATGCTTTGTATTATTATACATATATATATATATTTATTATAATATTGTCAATAATATATTTTGCTATAATATACCCTAAATGTAAATTTAGATCTAAAACACAAAATGAATATTATCGACTACATTTACGTATCCGTGCTTAATTAACAAACTAACAAATAAATGAACGATCCCGTGTATGTTAGCTGTCTCGGTTGCCTGGGGTTTTCCAGTAAAGCTGCCCATCACTTCTAAGGAAATTCGAAGCGTAGTTGTGTTCAATTATTTAGGAGACAAATGGCAAACCGTTACTTGCTTAATGAAAAGGAAAGAGTGTTATGAGGTGCAATCACATCACGAAGCCTCCGGCTTCACAGTCAGGAAGTGTGTCGTGATCATTAAACCCCTTTAAGTCTCCCACAGGAAGAGAGTCGTGACTTCACCTGGGCTGTATGGACATGTCCTGTCTGTTCGACTCGTAGACAGTTTTCCCCTGGCCTTCTATAAAATTAAAGCATATACAAATAAACATTATATAATACCTATATGACATATAACATATTGTAAAGTGGTGCAAAATAGATTCAAAACAAAATTCAAATTTGGTTATAAAAATTCATAGTTTGATCCTGAATTGTTGATTAATGAACCGTAGATCTATACCTTACACGGTAAAGTGTTTAACATTGTAACAGTTATTATAATGGTTTATTTTAACCCATATATAAACAGTCGCCAACGGTTAGGTTTTGTTCATAACATTCCACAAGGCTTCATATGCGTAAAATCTTCCTCATTTGTTAGAATCACGACGTGTAAGACCGCATTAAAGACATTAAAGTAATGTGTTAATTCATCACTGAGCATTGTGCTTGGGCTTAAAGTGAGTTTACGTATGGCTGATTAAAAAGATCCGACAGGACTGACATGAAGGACATATTAGATTCTGTTTTTAAGACTTCAAAGCTTTCTAGCATTTTGATGAATCAGCTCTGCCTAAATATTGGCATAATTGCTTTGTGGGTCTAACAGCATGCCCTTGGAAGGTACACGTGTGCTGTAAATAAGTCATGATTTAGAAATATGGAAAAACCAGCAGCAAATGTTATCGCTTTTACTTTAGTTAAATACTCTGGGTGTAAATTAACACTGGGGAAAAGTGACTCTTTAAAACATGATTATTTGTGTAGATGAATATGATATAGGCTGTGTAATATCATTTATGCAAATTTGTAATGATGTGATTCTAATGTACATGATTCTTTCGGTGTACATTACTGCAGTGAGTCTGTAGTGAGTGCTGGTGGGTGTACCTGCATGTTCGGCTCATTCAGTGATGTTAAACGCTGGTCTGTCGGTGTGTCTCTCATCCTCAGTGTGATGAGCTTGGGGTCTCGGTAGCTCTGATACGGTCTTATCGCGGCCTGCAAGCTGCAGCTCCGGGATTCACACCACATCAGCGAATCTCCCCTGGGCATCCTTCGCAAATTACTCAGATCCACAGCAATGAACTAACAAAAGACAAGAGATCAAAGGCTCTCCGATAACTGAGCTGATTTCACCTCTTATTTAAGCCTATTTTATGCGTATTTTATTCATGAAGATATGTTCATAATGCTGGTTTCTATCAGTACGCTTTGCTGAAGACTCATTTTCTAGCACACATGAACCTGAGTATCCGATAATGATAATGATGATTGTTAATATTGCTTTTGTTTCCTATAACGTGTGTAGTTCTTGTATAAATCTAATGGTCATAAACAGCGTATAAAGGTAATGAAGGATAAATTCAAAAAAATTCGTTTCGTATCATTTTATATGAAACAAAATTCATCAGTAAAACCGTTAGTCATTAATGATTTACCTTGTTTCATCGTCAAGGTCGAGATAATCATCATCATCATCATCATCATCATAATTTTCATCATCATGGATGGAAAAGGACACCAGAAAGGAGGACGGATGTAATAAAATCTGAATATTTGATTATCGTCTACAGTACTGAATTTAAAATCATTTGATGTAATGCGCTTTACACAGTACCTACATATGCTTATTAATGTATAGTCTTTTGATGTTAACTGAATTGAAAATTCCTGACAGGTTAAATTCTAAATAAAAATGACCACAAATTAATCATTTACGCGAATTACTAAAGCGCTCTGATCAATAATAAGATGTGATCATTTGTTAAATGAGATACGAAGTGCAGTGAAAACATCTCTCTCTATATATTTTTTTTCAACAGATCATTGTATTGCACTTTATTACAACACAATAAATGTATAAAAACGCATATACGCTCACTGGCACTTTTGGAGTCTTTATGACGCCCTGGCATTACAGCTTCTTGAAATGCATTCTTTTGTTTACTAATTTTTATTCCGTTAGAGGGAGTTTTACACACCTGTCAACTATACATGTCAAAAATAATTTTCCTTTTATAGTTACTTATTTTCTTTGCATATTTATTCACAATATAAAGTTTATATGTCCTCATCTTCACAACCAGCGTTACATTAAATAATATTAATAATAATAATAATAATAATAATAATGATAATAATAATAATAAATAGTTTGATAAGAAATGGCTTTAGGGCTCTTATCTGGCACAACCACACTTGCCCCTGTGTTGTTGTGCAGAGGTGATTATAGAGAGCTTCACTCCCACTTCCACACAGTGCATGGAAAAAAAAAAAAAACTCAGACATGGACGAGCCTGCACAAAATGGCTCCTCACACACACTCACACTGACCACAGCCCGAGCACGGTAAGACCAATATATCCAGCTACATATTCATAAACACATTTCAGGATTCCTGATCTGATGATGAGGCTAACAATTGCTGCTTAATACGCGGTATCGTCATTTTATATATTTAATTTTTATTCTAATCCGTTTTTGTTATTTTTTTCCTTCTTAAATTGCGCTGGAAAACATTTACAGGCCCAACGCTTTATCGGATGTGGAGTTAGCAGTTCATTACTCAAAAGTAAGTAGGTTGGATGATATGAATAATAAAAAGTAGGTATTTCGACGTCAGTAACGACAGTGATATTGTTTTATGTATCACTTTTTTTTATCAAACGAAACCAAGCTTCATAAGCCGGCTAAACAAAGCAGTCACGCTAAAAAATTATATGAAACAATATCCTGAACAGAACTGCGCTTCAGACTGACATTCTAATTACATGAAACCGATTTTTTTTTGTTTACTGTAGAATTTTAAAAATCTGCGCTGATCATCTTAAGTCCACATATTTATATATGCATCCATCTATTTCTATATTGCTTTATTCATGTTTGGGACAGCACAATAGGATGTGACAAGAAAATGCTGAAAAACATTATTCGTTTAAATGAAAATGTAAATTTGAACACTTGATTTTTTTTTATTAGAGTCCATTTGATCAATGAGTTTTGAACGATCATACAAATAGTTTTATAACAATAATGAATTTATTTAATTAATGAACCCATACTTAAGTGACAGTTTATTCTTTTTAACAAGTCTGTTGAAAGATTTTTAAGAAATAGTAAAATACACGTTTAAATATTTCAGAGTTACATTTTATTTATATCCTATACATTTTTTTTTTCATCACGCTCTTTTCAATTTAGCATGAAATCCAAAGCAGCATTTCCAACCCTCATTCATTAATGAATTAATTTTGCACAATAGACTCATTCAAATGTTTCATTTAATGTATTTTCGGGGAGCATTTTTGTTTAAAACAATAAATCATTTTCAAAACTGAACGTGATAAGCTGTACATGCCAGTAATATATTTAGCTGAAGTGGTTGTGAAATTAACAGGACAGTTTTACTCATTTAGATGGACAATTTGTATAACTTGTATAAACAATGCTATGGCCCTGTGTTAATAACATGATCAAATAATTATATGAATTATGAACATTATTAACAAGCTCTACTTTTATTAGACTCTGAGTATCCACAATAAACAAAGCTGATGTATGGTAAAAGCACTACATTATGGTACAGTATGATTATAAATGCATTGTGGCCTATACAGCGGGGCGGGTTGAAATTATATTCTGTTGTACCCAAGAAACACTGTTTTGGAGAGATAAGCTCTCTGTCGACTGAAACACTGGTATGGCTCCCTTATCTACAGACACCATGACCAGAATATTGATATGATGGAACAAGGTCACGCTAAGGAAAAGAAGACACTTGGTCCTTATACGAGTCTAAGCCATATGACAATATTTATGTAACAGATTCAGCTTTTGATGCGCACAAACCGGCGCTGCTTTTTACTTTTTGCTTGTTAAAATAACAAATTAAATTTCGTTTAAATAAGGTAGATAGCTATGAATATTTTTTTTACATAATACACGCGCATGTGTGCATCTCCATAAAACGTATAGACTATATATTAATGTATTTTGTTTAAATCTCTTGGTGCATTTCCTACCTCTGTTAGGTAGGAATGCACTAATGCTGGTGGACTTCAATGTACGCAAACTGGCCCACATTTACCCCTGCCTATATTTAGAGTAAATCCCTGAAGCACATTAGTATACAGTGTATGATGATGTGCATGGGCTGTGCTATGTAACACACGCTCATCCTCATGCTGTCAGATACTGTACTACTCAGCTGTCAGTGTTTGCACTTAGGCGCGCGCACAGAGAGCACTGACGAGGCTGAGTCTGAGCAACGCATTCTTTGTGATGCTTATTTTATTATTATTTTTAATAGCATTTTCTTCGATGTAAACATATTCTTCAGTGATCGAAAATATTCACTCTTTTCAAGGTGACTATAAAGGAAGCGACGTAGACGCGTGGAATCTGTGGATTATCCATCAGCACCCCACACTAGAGTGCTGCTTGTGTTGTTTTGCATCGCAGTGAGACAAGATGATGGAGAAACTGAAACGTGAGCGCGCCAGCCCAGGCGCTGAGGACGAGCAGAAGGAGGAGTGCGGCTCACCGGGACGCGGCATTGCTGGGGAGGAGGGCGAGACGCACAGGAAACAGGAAAACACGACCAGCACCAGGACGAGCACGACGCCCGAGTCTGCTGAGAGGGCACGGAGAGGAGCCCACCTCCTCTTCCTTAACGGCGTTGCCAAGGAAACGGCGCACGGCGGCAGCGAGCCAAAACAGGAAGTGGCAGTGATCGAGCTGGCCACGAGAGGCGATATAAAAGGCGGTGAGCTAGAGGCGGACAACAGACACACGGTGCAGACCACCGAGTTGCGCAGACCACCAGTTCCTCTGCCGCTGCCCCTGAGGGAGCCGCCAAACGAAGCCAAGCGAATGGTGCAACTGAGTCCGGCCGCCTTCCCCGCTCTGCCCGCCCGCGCCATGCTCTACAGCAACATGGCGCAACCGCTCGCCACTCTCAACAGGTCAGCACCGGGCTTTACTTCGTTTACACAGATCTCTGCTTTATGCTCCAGTTATGTTAACTTATAGAATGATTTTATTATTTTAAAAAAAATGCAAGTTTTATTTAATTATCTTATTGTAGGATAAATAAGACAGGATTGCTATTAAACTTACCTGTCCTATCACTGAGATGGCACCCGCAGGACTACACCTTTTGTAGCCTAAACTTATCTGTAGAGATGCATGTAGGGATGTAGTAAACATTTACAGCTTTACTAATTATATGTTACATGTGGCTAGGTGAAAGATGCATAATCAAGGTACAGAAGATGAAGGAAAGGAAGTGACAAGGAAAGGGACAGGGACTATTTCTGTGAGAGCGTGGGCTTGTCCGTTAACTACACTTCATTCGGGTTCCGTTTAGGGGGAATATGTAAGGATTAACTTCAGAATGGGTCATATAGTTCTCGTTTTTAGGAGGCAATAGCTATTCAATAAACGCAGGCTTATTATTCATTTACACCTCAAAGATTTTTTTCTACGAAAGTATAGTGGTGTATCCCAATATCACCTCACCATGTAGCATTAAAAATATATATATTTAATTATTTTATGGCTAGTGCATTTCATTTGGGATGGAAAAATGAATTTGACACATTTACTAAAACTGTTGTGTTTTACAGTAACAGGGTGTAAGATTAATTCATACTGCAGTAACCTAGCCACTTTGGATGTAATTTCATAGTATGTATAATTCTTTAATATATAAGGTGTTAATAGTATTTACATTTGTTTGTAATGAAGATCATAAAACTTTCACGTGTTTTTTTTTTTTGCGCAGTGCTCTAAATAAAATAGCGCAGAATAAAAGCGGGTGTTAAAAATGGCCACCGAACCTGACTGAATTCTGTGTTCATGCAGAATGACATTAAAGCATAACTACCACACGTCACCATGGTTACCATAGATGGAGATTGACATTATTGTCATATGACATTATTTTAGCTTACATTACAGCTTTCTATTGTTACAGTTTTATTATGTAGCTTTCCCACTTTTGATTGTAAGCATTATTACATGATAATGATGATGATAGTCAGCTGTGCTCATGGTGGTTGACCTCATTTCCGGTGCAGTGGCTTCGCTGGGGACGCGGAGCAGTACGGCATGTACCCCAGCAACCGCCTGAAACGCAGAGCTGCGCCCTACGAGATCGAGATCAGCGATGGTAGGACTGTTCGTTTGGATATTTTAAAGTATGATAAGCCAATCCTTGGCTTTGACTTTGTGCTTTCGTTTCATTTTAATTTAAGTTTCATCCTTCTTTCTCCCTACATCAGAATAAAAAGCTTTAGCACCGCTCGCGCACAATGCCCATTTATCTAGTGCATTTTCCGTATTACAAAAAAAAAAAAAAGAAACTTTACCAAATAAATTTATCAACATGAGAATTCTATCGGAAATGTCAAATCACTTAGGGAGGTAAAATATGAATCATATATTTTTAGTAGTGTTTATATATATTCTAATGCAATGCCACAATTCTAATGGTAATTATTATTGTAAAATATAAACAATAAAGATATAGATATACGCAATAAAAGAATGGACATTGTGATTTATCAATTACAATTTGTTGCTTAAGTTTTCAATCATTTCTCCTTTTTTATTTCTCCTCGTCATTTAATTTTTACATTTCTAATTATTTATATTATTTTCTAATTAACCTTAAAGCTACTGTGGCTACTGCATAATGCCACGCAGACTTTTGTTTTTTATTACATAAAACCATAAAAAGAAAAAGAAAACGCTAAAAATGGACATTATGGTTCCCTTAACTAATATTTACTGCATTACTCAAAATAACATGAAATAAATGAGCAAGATTTAAATGTTGTAAACACTGATAAATTTCTGCCCTTTGGAATCCGGGTTTTAACAGAGAAACCCGTTTTTCAGACTAACATTTTGCTATTAAATAAATATTCATTAGGATGTTGTTCTTATTTGTCAGGATTCCGGAATTAATTGTACTCACTGCTGGTATGCTAACTTTATTAATGCTAGTGATGGTGTATTAATACTGAGGTTCAGAATTTCTTCATATTAACTCATGTGCTAATTATTGTGATTTAAGAGATCCTTAATGCTAAAATGCTTTGAGAAACAGCTGATGGAAAACAAGTGCACATATAATCAATTTTTATAATTATATTATTGAAATAAATAAGTGCATTTCATTTACACTGTATATGCAACACTATATAAGATCCAATTCAAGATCTTACTGATGATGAGAGCTTCAGAGCTTCAGAGACATAAACAAATGCTAGACAAAATATTTGACTGCATGCTGATAGAAGGATTCAGGATATAAAGACTCCAAAATGTTTGTATTTAAATAAAACTTAAAGCAACACTCACTCAAGTGTAAAATGTGCTGCTGAATGCTTACCTGCCTAATATATTGAGGCTTTCTGTAAAGATGGTTTATTATTCTGCTTGATTAATAATACGTATCCAAGCTGAGTAGCTTACGATGCACTCAGTCATCAGTTTATTAACTGCAATGTGAGACAGAGCTGGTTCTGTTCCAAAAGAGCTGTCTAGGATGAGAAATGAGCTTGAATAATTGAATGTAAAATGCCATAGATAATAGAAAGGTTAATTAATTCTTTGCTAAATAGGTTGAGATAAAGAGCTTATCTATCGGTGAGCTGAGGAAGGAAGGGACTTTCACCAGAGGTGGATTCACGACCTAAGTCTTGTTAAAGCTGGCTAGCCAGTCGGAGACTTGTTAAAAGATTTGGTGGTTGCTATAAGTACTGTAGTATAAAGTACCATTGGAAAAGAAGCATTTTAAAGATCTGACTTGAGCTGGAGTCACCTGTACCAAAGAGTTTTTAAAACCAATATCAGGATAATCAGACATCTCCAGTGTTCTTTGTATACCATGCTCACTCTACTCCTTAATTTTCAGGTTCACAGCCGAAGATCGTGCGGCGTATCTTCACAAACAGCCGTGAGCGCTGGAGGCAGCAGAATGTAAATGGTGCCTTTGCTGAGCTGCGCAAACTCATCCCAACTCATCCTCCTGACAAGAAGCTGAGCAAGAACGAGATCCTGCGCCTGGCTATGAAATACATTAACTTCCTGGCCAAGCTGTTAAATGACCAGGACGACGTGATGGGTGGTGAGGCTGCAACTCGGGCGCGGGACGGACGGGATGGGGGTCTGGTGAGGGATGACCTCCTGCAGGACATGCTAAGTCCAAACTCCAGCTGCGGGAGCCTGCTGGATGGAGAAGGAAGCCCGGACAGCTTCGCCGAGGAGCAGGACTCATCAGTGGAGTCCAGAGCATCTGGGCGAGGACTGCACCACTCGGCCATGACCGTGGACACCAGTAACCAGCGATGACTGACTGCAAACAGAGAAAGAGACTTGAGCAAAACAACATGGAGTGGATACAGAGCTTCATGGAAGCTGATGGACCTGTGATGATGTTCACGTTGTGTGCAGTCATGACTGTCTTTTCCCCCTCTTCTTTATGTCTTGTGCTCCTCTCCATTTTGGAGGCCGCCCCCTGTGGGTAAATGCTGGTACAGGGGAATTGTATTGGTAGATCTCGGTCCTTGAGATAAGAGAATATGGATTTGAAACACAAGCCAGATTTTCAGAATGGTACCCTTCAGCTTCATCATGTGGTCAGGTACACTCGATATCACTTTTGAGTGATTTTAGAATGCTGTGTGTGGAAAATCCCATTGAATATCCCAGGGATTTTTTTTATTGTCCATCAGAGTAAGAAGTTGGACAGTGCTATTACTGGCCCTTGTCAATAAGATAATTAATTGTATTTGTACAGAACATGGTTGTGTTATATGTACACACATGTTCATATCTGTACCCACAATAGCAGCAAAATTAATACAGAATAAAAGATGCCATTTTGTAAATGGCATGTGAGCATGACCTTAATTTGATAAACATATCCGCACTCATTCGCACAAGCACTCACTAAAACACATGTAAGTATGCAGGTTGTGATGGTCAGAGGTACAAGAGTGACGCTCCAAGTGTACATAAATAAACAAAATAATGTTGTACATGTGTATCTAAAGAAGAACCCCAAACATCTGTACTGTTCATCGTCATTGTGATTATGGTACAATAAATATCACCTTACGTTTTTTCCTTCTGTCCGTCACATCCCTACCTAAATCATTCTTAAAGAATCCAGTAAGTGTGTTATCACTGTATTTAAATTTTATCCAATTGATCTGCTTTTTCAGCAGACTATTGAGTAACCAGTCTTGGTACCTAATTTTTTGTGTATTACAAAACAACAAAGCTGTTATTTTAATGTGATATTTAGTAGACAGATCTTTGTTGTAAGATGAAGATGAAATCTATCTATAAACATGCAATGTTATATCTTACACAGAATTTTATAAAACATGAAATAAACTGAAAAAAAAAAAAACAGGTGTGAAGTCTAATCCTTATTTTTGTCATTCCCCAATCCCTCTCTCACTCACTCTCTGTCACACACACACACACACACACACACACACACACACACACACACACATTTTGGGGCTGGAGTAGTGCACTCTTCACATTTTAAACTGAAAATTTCTACTTGTCTTGACTGAAAGAAAAGAAACAATCTTACAAATATCCGCATCCATTAATTTGTGATTGTAATGCTTAAAACCTGTATTCTGTCATCTCATCATATTCATTCCGTAAGTGCGTTATACAACCCCAACCACTGACATGCTTCTCCTAAAGTTGTGTAGGCCTACACATTAGAATATCTCTGTAAAAAGTTAACTGGATGTCCAAACTAACATGTCGTATTGCTGATTAATCTTGATTTATCTAATGGGTAGTAAACTCAGGTCGCAAGATTGAAAGACAACTTCTCTTGCCGCTGCTCTGCCTCAAGCACAGCAAACCTTTTTCAAACACTCATGATCTCCATCTCAGACTAATGTCCGTACTCTGCTACTACAAATGAGTCTTTAAAAATAAACGTGCACCTAGATTAACATTCTTTAATTTTCTTGTGGATAGATAGATAGATAGATACAAACCGGATTCCAAAAAAGTTGGGACACTAGACAAATTGTGAATAAAAGCTGAATGCAATGATGTGGAGATGGCAAATGTCAATATTTTATTCAGAATAGAACATAAATCACGGAACAAAAGTTTA
>JAQMYL010000007.1:12613716-12634752 GCA_030014365.1 Clarias pachynema | reverse complement strand
AGTCCCCAAGCCCTCTCTCACTCACTCTCTCTCACACACACACACACACACACACACACACACACACACACACACACACACACACAGAATTGACAAAATGAGATATGTGACCACTTGGGTCATGAATCTGTTCAAAAGAGCTAAAGGCCATTTCAGTTCTTCATTATATCAAATGACTAACCAGCATGCTGAATGTGTGTAGATGTGATGAGTTTATTCTGCACCTGTACCGATATATATGGCATATGCTGCCTTAATACTTTTGGCCACTAATGTACGGTATGCATGACGAATAGTCTACAAGAAAGTCACACAGTGACCTATGAATCTAACTTAAACCATGAACCTGTGAGAGTAAGGTGTGAATGATGACAGATTATGAGGCCGGTGATTAGTATACTGGTGATGCTGAATGCTGAGTGGATGGAACACAAGAGAAGGGAAGTGAGGTTGCTGCAATTTTTAAATTGTATCTTTGCAGCCTATCACAGTAAACCACTTGTTCTAGTTTCCTAAATGTAATCTCCATTATTTAATTACATTTAATATAAAGAAATGTTCAAAAATTTTTCCCATATTGTGTATAAAATGTCAGTTACTCTATTATAATTACTATTTAACAGAAATGCTACATAAAAACCACATCATACAAAGGTGTGACTCAAGACTTTTACACAGTATAGTATGTATGTATGTATGTATATATGCATCTGTGTGTGTGCTTATACTGTATATAATTAGAGAGAGAGAGAGATTAAATTTAATGTTATCATACATCAGTATACCCGCGACCCTGAATACAGGATAAAGCGGTATAGAAGATGAATGAATGAATGAATGAATGAATACATCAGTATAATATTACTGATGTGATGTAGTTGAGAATGTCACAATAAAATTCATATACATATGACAAATTAAAGTATAAAACATACAACGTATACACATATGCAGACCAGGTGATGGTTATGTTAATTAACTAAACCCTCAGTAATATAACTATATGCAGTAAAACATTAGAACCATACACACAATTGCATAATAAAAATGGAATAGAAGTGAGTAAATATAACAGCAGTGTCTCAGTGGCAGAGAGACTGTGGGTGTTAAAGTGGGAGTTTAGTGATGGAATTGAGAGTGGGTCATTATTATTTAAGGTGGTGGTCTGGCTTTATGGATTTAAATTGCTGATAAGCATCAAAGCCAATAAAAAACTCATTGGTGGGCCGATGGGTCTCAAGAGACTGCAGAGGGAATGTGAAAAAGCGATCCAAGGACAGTTCCCAGCCACATCACTGGAAGACACACACACACACACACACACACACACACACACACACACACACGGTTTGTAAATAGGTTTCAATTTTCAATTTCATAGCTATAACTCCAAAAAAATTTTATATCTCACAGTGATATCACAGAGGTTATTATATTTTATTTAATTATATTAAATTTTATTTGACAAATATTTACATTTTTTCTTTGCATCAAATGTAATAAACATTTTATAGTTTGCTTCTTTACATTTGCAATGGAGCTATATGGCTGATGTAGCTAAAACATTGAGGAAAGTAATTATATGTGAAGAAATCATACATATGATCTGTGAGTACTAGTACTATCACCATATAACTAATACTAATTCTATTATTAGTTATAATAACACTAACGTAAATTGGTGGGAGATGTACAGTATTTAAACTGTAGTTAGTTAAGTTTATTATTATTATTATTATTATTATGTTCTCTGGCATGGGTTCTTAATGGCATAGCTCATAATGCTGAGTGCTGTTCTATCTTGAAATACTTTAATTGTAAATACTTTATAAAATTTGAATAATTTTAAATATCAGTAAATATTGAGCTTTATTTGGTTATCCAAATTATTATTTTTTTTAACTGGCAATAAGAAGCAAACAATTAAATTAGTCAAAAATTATTGTTTTCTGTCTGTTTATACTTAAAATGTATTATCTATTTTTAAACTAAAACTTTATCTAGAGGTTTCAGGTTCTCAATATCTGCAACTGCATGACAGTCATATTTGAGAGTGACAATGTACAATAATACTTTATATTAAGTCCACTAATATGACTGCACAAGCAACAAAGCAATCAATAGTGTTGATATAACAGGCTTGTTTAATATCATATCATAGAATATCAGAGAATTCCAATTTTAGAAAGTGTTCATTATATTGAAACCATTAATACATATACCATGGGCTGTTGGTCAGTCTATGTGTTGGCATGGCAACATGGACTGCTCGATCCAGCTGTGGCTTCTTTCCAATTTTTTCACATATTATGTATAAAATGTCAGTTACTCTATTATAATTTCTTCTTAACAGAAATGCTACATAAAAACCATATCATACACACAATCATGCTGTGTTTTATTTTTTTAAGTATACAAATGCTAGCACTGACACACAGTTTAGGATTTTGCTATAGTGACTGGGATTATGGTTGAATAAATAGAAGACCATGTAGACGTGTCCGCACAATTAGTAAAACTTTATGTAATTCTCTAAAATGTGCATAACAAGAAGTGATTAGTAAGGAGGTATTCATAAGTAGGAGAGTGTAATTGCATGTTTAGAGCAAGTGGAGGTAGTACAGAGTCAGACCTCAGTGTTGCAGTGTGAACACGGTGAGCTGCACTTTGTCCCATCAGTCATTCAGGTAGAAAGAAACTGTTATTGATTGAGTGGTTTATTAACATACAGCATCAGATACAAAGGAACCTCTATACCTTATTGTCAGGGTTTTCCACTGTGCTTACACACAAAAGTGTCAGTGTTCATTCTGACGACAGCCAAACATATACAGACATACAGGAGGTACATAAACACCCATAGTTTAACAATAAAGTAATGATAATTTGTTGTTGTTATTATTATTATTGATCGTGTCTTTATTATTACTATATTGTAAAAATTTAAGCATTTAAGGTTGACCTGAGCCTTCTGAAAAATGGCTTTGTTGTTCCAAGATTTGCTCAGAACAACTCTCTCATTCTATAACAAGTTGTCGCTCTTAAAGTTGCTAAAGACAAAAGTCAGCAAAATATTAGCAGTACTAATAGCTTAATCTTGCTAGCTCAAAAATATAACTTTTTTGCATGACCTGGGACAAAATATTCCCTCTCCATTATTTTAAATCGTTACAGGTTATAAACACTAAATCCACCTGTCAAAGGTGGCAGCTTTATATCTGACTACAGATTATGCCCATCATCAAACACTTCCAACGCAATCTAATTCTATTATGCTCTAAGCTCTATTCATCTTGTCTGAGCATCTCGCCACTCAAGGAGGCGGTCGGCATGATGGATTCAACGAGAGCTCTCTTTGGCCAGAGTTTGACAGCAGTGTTTCCCTTTTTAATTAACTGCAGTACACACTCCTCCTCTTTTTCCCACCAGAAAACCAATGTAAGACAGAGAGAGACAAACATGGAAGCACGGAGAGACTGATGAATCTCAGAGGAGGCCAGTGACAACAAAGGACATCCTCACGAATGCATAAAAAAACATCATTGCCTATTACAGATAAGTAGTCAGGGAAGGGTGGGGATTCAATTAACAGACCCCTCCCTCAGTCGGCGCTCCAGTGAAACCTGCAGGCCTCCGGTTCTCAGAGCGCTGCTTTGGAAAGATCCAGCACACAGCTCTCTCATGGCTATCTGTTTAGCCATCACTGCTGCATGCTCCCCTGGGGAGAAGCCCACTCTGTGTGTGTGTGTGTTAACGAGGGGGCAGGACAGTTTGGCTAGTCATAAAGAGCTGCTAATTTGGCTGGTGCTGAGATGACCTTGGGGAGACAGACGCATCTCCTCAGTATTGTAAGATGCTCATGTGTCCCCTGAGTGCTCAGGGGGCGGATCCCGCTGTCCTTCAGCCCCTCCCTCATTCCCTGCACTTTGCTCTGTTAATCAAGCCTGTCACACTGTGATGCTTTTTTCCTTGGGCCTAAAAAAAAATCAAATGCATCTAATTTTGCTTTTGTTATTGTGTCTCAGCCCTTGAGGAACTGGATGTGCACACACTGATTATTTCTTAAATATAAACTAAACTATACACCTACACTTCATGCACAAATGACTTATTTTGCCTAAACAGCATATTTAGAGCATTTTTTAAAAAGATTGGCTAATGTACAACTCTGAAAACATGCAAGATTGCTTTTTAGTGTGATCCTCAGTGATGTATTAGCAGCTGAAACACACACACACACACACACACACACACCTAACAGAACCAAAGTCCTCACATAAGCGCTCACATTCATGGGCTAATGGAATGTGTTTACTTACTTATGAGCTTCCTGCTTTGGTGGAGAATGACTTCCTCCAGCCGTGTGCACACCAGTAGTGGCATCTAGCAAAACAGTGAGGACGGAGAGGGATTTGTTCAAAAATTATCCTGATTCTAGTGTCTGTGTTTTAACTTTTAAAAGGCACAAAAAACACAGTTCAGCAAGATGGCAAATAAATACTAGTAAGGTTCTCCAATATGGCGGTGTGTGGATGAAGTGGATAAATGATTGACTTTACATGGGGGGGCGTTGAGGACTGCACAGTGAGTTCTATTCTCCTGGTCAGTCTGAGGCACTGATGATACAACACTATAGCATTTAACTGGTGTAGCACATTATAGATATATAACTATTGCTTTAAAGCTTTTTTTCATTTAGTTGTATTAGTTCATAAAGGCTGAAATGGAAAAAGCTGTTAGAGGTCTTTGCCTGTTGCTGATGCTAGGAACTGTTACAGCCCAAGCAGGTGAGATTCCTTTAAACACTATTCTATTATGCTAATGCAAAAAATTTACTACGACCTTTTAATTCTGGTCTAAATTCATGAAATCTTATTTTCCTTTTGCTTGAGTTGATTCTATTATTAACATCAGCACTAAAAACACTTAAAAGCATCTGAGCCTGGAGAACATTATGCAGCGACAGTAGAGGGCATGCTGTTATAGGAAAATAACAGACATAAAAAGACACTGTTGTATGATGTCACCATGAAGCTGATACTTTTCCTATTATAGCATATCCTGTATTGTATAACCCATTTTGATTAATAATAATAATAATAATAAAAAACTAAAGAGCATATTAATGTCAAATTTAATACAAAAACACATATCAAATCTGCTGTTATGGAAAATTAACCAAAACCTTTTGCCCAATCACTATTGAGCATTCAAGCTTTTTTCAAATAATTTAAAATAATTTGTGATTAGTGTTAACCGGACAGACAGGGAGGTGTTTAAAGATCTTTAATATTGTGTGTCATTTTTTGGTCTGTGTGATGGTTGTTAGAAAGTGTGTTAGAAAGTGTTGGACGAGCTCTACCAAACTGGCTTACTGGCATCATCGCAGTTGCTGTGTTTCTCTTCTTGGTCTTCATTGCCTTCCTTGTAAACAAAGCCTGGTGTGAGGACTCAAGGTAACCACCTAAGCATTACATCAGCCTGTACCCAAATCTGCATCTCAGCTCAGTAAGAAAATCTTAATGCTTTTCTGAAAGCTATGAGAACCTCTAGTTCTCTAGACTCTAGTGGCAGTGCACTGGTGAGATTTTTAATGATAAAGATGTTTCAATGCTGTCAGCTGTAAGTTCAGTGTATGAGTGTACAGGTGTACAGAGTACCAACAATGTCTCTGAAACAGCAATGAGTAATTCCCTGAGTCAACATCTTTCTTACTTGTCTATTACCAGCCAGGAGGAAAAGGTCAATGGAACAGCCAACGAATATGCCATGACCAATGGGTCAAACATCAATCTTGATTCAGTCAGGTAAAATGTAATATGGCTTTTAAACACAGCATGGCTATTAAACTTTATCATGCTTTCAGATCAACATGCTAAAATGCACTTAAATCCACATAACTGAATGCTATATAACTTACCTTTTTCTGGTTTTCAGGAGTCATGAGCACTTTGATGCTTATGAGAATGTGATTGTTCACAAATCCGAAGAAAACTTGACAGCCATGTGAACCTGGGTAAAACATCTGTTGTATGCAATATGGCATCCATTTAAACCATATCTAATCCACTTTAGGAATGTTAAAGATGTCATTGTTTCCTTTGAACTGTTATACACTTACATTTATGAATATACATGTATGAAACAAAATCAAATAAAATTCTTACCAGTTATCACACAATAGGATATTGATATATAATTACTGCAGTGATTAATATGGTCCTGCTGACAACAAGTTCTTTTACTCTAAGCTTTACATTTATGAAGACATCCTGTAGTTTCAGAAGGGCCAGATTATTTTCCTGCATTAAGCAAAGAAAACAACTAAAGAAACTACTAAAACTACAAAAAATGTAGTTAGGAAATGCAAAGGGGTGAACCATCTGTGAGGAAGAAATGTGGTTGTAAAAACATCCTGAATAAGTGTAATGGGAGATCACTTAAATGATCTACAACAGATATGTTTAATAGTGAAAGTAAGAGCTTTTCCACATGCAC
This sequence comes from Clarias pachynema, assembly GCA_030014365.1. NCBI lineage: Eukaryota > Metazoa > Chordata > Actinopteri > Siluriformes > Clariidae > Clarias > Clarias pachynema. Next base: position 12,628,254 of record JAQMYL010000007.1, on the reverse strand, counting down.
AGTGTGAAGACAACTCAAGGGATCGGGACTAAACTGCTGTGTAGCCTTAAGAGAAACACATCAGAGAGGCTCCTCGTGTGTGAGTGATGTGCGCATTAGGGTAAGAAGAGAGGGGGACATGAGACGGACATGACTCCGATCATAAATGCCTACCGTACAAGCCTGTGGGGGCAGTTTTATGATCTGGGGTTGCTTCTGTTGGTCAGGTGTAGGTTCAGCAATGTTATGTGGCAATAAAATGAGGTCTCTACCTAAATATACTGATTGACCAGGTTTTTCAAACAATGTTTTTTTCCCCCCTGATGGCATGGGCATATTCCAAAATGATGATGCCACCATTCATCAGGCTCAAATTATGAAAGAGTGGTTCAGGTACAACAAAACACTATTTTCACATATGGATTGGCCAACACAGTGAATCTTTGTGATGTGCTGGAGAGGACTTTACACAGCAGTTGAGCTCTTCCATCATCAATACAAGAAATTAAAGTGACTCTGGACTGAAGTAAATGTTATGATATTGCATAACTTATTAAAACAATGCCATTGCTGTAATCAAAGCAAAAGGCTGTCCAATGAAATATTAGTGTGTGCAACGATTTTTTGGGGTCAGGCAGTGTAGCAGCTTTAAAAAGATGTTCACTAAATGGCTTTTCTTTTTTCTCGAAAATGGTTATATTATAGAGAAATCGCAAAGTGGCAATTTTAGTCCTAAAGAATGCCTTGACTGTTTACCTTTGCGTGTTACAAAGTGCTGACATTGAGGCCTCTAGAAGTGCTAAATAAAGATTTGATCAGAAACAATACTTACACATGTTTAATTGTATGTGGAGTACCTGTCAAATACGTCACAATTGTTACTACAGACATGATAACATACAATGAGTGCCTTGGTATAAACCTTTCAGCAAGTGCAAATGAAGGTGTAAATGAATGAAGAGATAGTGTGTAAATGTAGATAGATATCAGTTTTATTAGATCATCTCTTATTATCTAATATAATGAATCTCAGTGTGGTTTCTTTGGAATTTGACATTACATAATGATTTCACAAATACTGACCAAAGAACTAAACATATTCAGTTGAACAAGTAACATTCAGTTTTCTGTATTTATTGTGGCTGAGGGCACAGGAGGGGAAAAAATAAGACTGAGACAGAAACAGAGAGAGGGGGACAAGACACAGACAAGTGTTTTAAAGGGAATTCATGGCAGACAGCATGAGGAAAGCACAGTCTGTACATGGAGTTACAGCACAATGCTCTTCAATCTTCAATGGACATACCTGACAAGAGGAACATGTGAGCACTGGAAAAACCCTCTACCAGTAGAACCACAGCGCTGCACACTATTCCCAGAAGGACCAGTAAGCTTAGAACCAGAAAAGGACTGTCAGAGTCAGAGCACTACAGAGATTAGCCTTCTACTTCATTTATCACACAGGATTCAAGTCATCAGTTACTCATCAAGGCTTCAAATAGTGTACTAGTATTAGTTCTCACTGTTCTCACCTGTTGCACTATTTAGCAACATGTATTAGCAACTGGTGATCTGATGGATTTGCCCTTTTTTAAAACAGACTAAAACGTCTTCATATAGTTCAAAAGGTTTTCATTATTTCATACTTCATGTTTAGGCTTTATAAGCACATCACCCAGTTATCCTAGTGTGAAGAAATTACTCATACTAAACGCATATGAAGTATACTATTTGAGACGTAACTATTAATCTCTGGAGTGCTCTCCGAGTCAGACACTCTTGAACACTGAGAATGAGTTAAATAAACTTTGTGTGTGTTTGGAGAAAGCCCAATTTAGTGTTTTCATGCAGCTGATTCAGCTTAGTATAGATTTGTTGAGCAAAACCCTAATGCAGAAAGTGGCTTAAGCATAGCATGGACATTATGGCAAGAGCCTCTTCATGCATTTTTAGGACCCCAAGGTCATACGAGTGCCTTGCAAGAATTTGGCACACTTCCGTTTGAAGATCAGGAGTCCAGCTGACACAGGATTTCCTCATATTGTGGTACACACAGTGTAAAATGATATTTCACATACCATCTTCATTTCATCACTGATAGGAATGCTAGTTCAAAAGTCCTACAAAATTAAACTGCATTAAGGAAATAAATTACATATTTACACTGATGACATTTGTGCAATTAGACGATGAAACACTGATGACCGTTTTAGTATTAAAAATAACTAAAAACAAAACAATAGAAAATGAACATCAAAAATTATTCATGAATTTGACAGTTGAAATAAGACATAATTACTGAGTTGGAAACAGGAAAGCAGCTCTCTAAAATACTCCACTTTACTATAACTAATTTAAAGTGATTTAAAGTGATGTAAAGTCTACAGTCAGTCAGCTGGTGAAACTGTGTGTCTGCGTGTGTTAATCACTTGATCAGGAATCACAGCTTGATTCATATCCCAAAATGATGACTGGGAATGTATTCAGCATCTACGTTTTTATTGCAGTGACAGATCGGTGATCAGGTGCACTAAACTGTTGTTTCCAGGTAACAGAACAACAAAAGTGTGTGGTAGCTTTTTATTTTTTAAAAATTAATTAGAAACTATGTTTTTTAGCACAATTTCTTTGGGTGGCAGATGTCACTACCATTAGCAAGAACTTCAACATATTTCCCTGCACTGAGAAAACAAACCTGGTCACTCTCAAGTCACTTATAACGAAAATGCTTGGGTCAATTATAGATAATTGTGCAAAACATGTATTTGGGGGAAATGAGTATATATTAAACTGCGACTTTCAATTATCAATTGTGAGTAACAATTATCTGAATGAAATTTTAGGAGCAATAAAAATAATAAGGCAACCTTACAATACAGAGAAAATCTACTTGTTAAAGTCACCTTATATAATCAAAAAGGAGTAACTGATTCTGAAATACAGAATCTGAATACACTTTTTGACGCTGCAATTTAAGAAAAAGAAATTCTTTAATCATGTTCACCTGTTCTTCACCTTGCTTTGCTCTTGTTCCATCCATTAAAAAAAAAAAAACTTCCTGACCTTATTGCTTTGCAAATGTATAAACAATGAAGCTCTCAATTTGTATAACCTGTCCATGGCTTTTGGGCAACTTATCATAGGACAGATTTGATATGGTGAGTTGGTGTTCGGGTAAAATGCCTCCTTTAGGGAAAAAAGCAAACATTCAGAATGACACATTTACAGTATTGCTCCAGGGTTGGAAATTCGGAAACTTCACAACATCTTTGGTAACATTCCCTCATGTATGTCTCATTTTAGGACCATTACTGTTAGACTTTACAGCTTTTGTGATCGTATCTCAGGACAGGGAAAGATGCCAAAATTCTTGTCCACTGTATGTATAAATCCACTACTGATGTATCAGATAGATATAAAATATTTCTTCCCTGTTTCTACTGAGAAGTTTGATCTGTCACAGACTCACATAAACCTGAACTGCTCAGCCAATGCCTGGGATTGGTCAGTGTATTGATTGGAATTATTTGATAAATAAAGATAACGTTGCTGCTCTTGACAAAGGAGTAATCCACACCTGATGTCTCATAATGAACTGCATGAAACAAAAGGTTTTAAGACACTGGTCATGAGCAATTTCCCTTCTTGTTTAGTAAGAGATCCTAAATGGGCATATTAAAGGGGTTAAGTTTCAATCACACACACACCTCTGCTGGAATTTGTGTTCCTGAACCTCACACACTTGAAGGAGATTTTCATCATGTGCTATGCATGCTCCCTCTAGGGGGCACGCGCGTGTGTGTGTGTGTGTGTGTTTGTTTGTGTGTGTGTGTGTGTGTGTGTGTGTGCGCCTATGTGTGTGTGCTGTTTCCAGGTTCCAGGCCCTTCTCTTTGGATCATGACCGGAATGCAACAGGTATGAGATGTGTGTGTGTGTAGTTCGTGGCAGTCCCCATGGATGTGTGTTTGTGTTAAGACAGTACAGACAGTGTGACGAGCCCTCTCTGTTTCTTCAGAATAGCCACAGCCTGCTCATGCGTGGCTCCCTCCAGACTCTCTCCATTCACAGAGAGGATCTGATCTCCACGCTTTAGACGTCCATCCACTGCTGCTGCTCCCTACACACACAGAGAGTGGCAAAAGGATCAACATTTTATTACAGTGAACTAAAAAATTCCCCCTTGGCTATAAAGTATGCCAAAAAACATACGCAGTACGTTTTCAGTGTATTATCTACATTACCACATTTGTGCAAAACATACATTCTACTGTAAGTAATTTATCCAATGATGTGTGAGAAAACTAGTGGTCAGACTAAAACTGTTTTGAATTTGCCAAGCAGAATGGAAAAAGATGTGAAAACACTAATCAAGATTCAAAGAACTTCATTAATCCCAGAGGGAATTTGCTTAATCGGATATTGAATTCTACTAGCTATATATTAAAAGCTTTGTTGTTGAGTATTGTATGTTCCACTCTGGTCTAAAACTCACATCTACGTCCTCTCTATTCACACTTGAAATTAATAGTGTACCAGGTGATGGGATCACAAGTGGACAGCACTAACTGCCAGTGTGAACAGGATCAATTAAGTTTTGTGATTTAGTCCCTCAGATACTCATGGATGTGTTCCAAGACACATTTGACTAACAATATCTGCTACAGTGTCAAAAAAGTCACTAGTGGTGCCAGGGTTGTTGTTTGAAGCTGCTCCCTTTGCTGCAATGTGGAAACGAGTAATTTTTTTTTCTTTTTTTACTAGCAAGCTGACATTTTTGTCTACAGATTGCTCAAAGTTCATCTGCAAAGAAATATGATCTCATGAAAGCAAGCTGGGGTTGGGATGTGATATAAATGAGTTATGGTTACCAACCTGAATGTGGTTTTCCAGTAGCGGCCTGTCCCAAACGTATTTTATTTCTGTTTTATCACAGCTATTTTTCAGTGCTTACATATTTTTCTAATTGAAGCTATGACAAATCCTAATGTATTGATTTACATTTACATTAAATGAGGTGGAATGCCTGTGAAACAAGTCAGTCCCTGTTATCATTTATGTTGTAGCACCAAAAAGTCCTCCATCCATAAGAGTTTTTGCTGTGGTGGAAATCTTTGCCTCTGACTGTTACAAAAGGCTGACACTGGAGACTCCTTCCATAAATAAATAAATTCTTACAAAAAACATTAAAATTTATAAGTTCTAAATCGCATCTTATCAAAGCTTTCCTTTTAAGGCCGCTGTCTCCACAGTCACTGCTGTCTGTGCAGGTGTGAACGTGTTACAACAGTTCATTTGTGAATGCGGTGTGAGCCAAAATGGATGCCCCACTTGTGATTTACACAGAATAATGTTTTGAAAAGTGCAGTGATTTGTGCGTTGGTGTCTGAGGGTGTACCAACCTTGCTGTTATTTATCAAAGTTTTTGTCATGATGACATGTGTGTATGAATGGATAGAAAAGTTAAAGGAAGACCATCAAGAATACAACACTGCATCCTCCCTATTGTCCTGATCTTGCTGAATCTGACTTTCACCTGTTTGGTCTCCTGAAAGCAGCCCTACGAGGACGAAGATTCAGCAGTGAAGCTAGGCTTTCGGCACTCTAGGCTCAGCTCAGCCTAAAATATTTTTAATGAGGGAATTCGAAAGCTTGTTGACAAATAGACAAAGTGTATTGAAAAGCATGGGGATTATGTTATTTAAATAATCTACCTGAGCCTCCATTTACGAACCACACTCCATATTAACTTAAAGACATCAACTGTTATATTGAACTTCCAGCTGCCTACCACACAGTATGACTGCAGATCAATCCCTGCTTTCCGTTTCACCCAAATGAGAATGGGTTCTCTTTTGAGTCTGGTTCCTCTCAAGGGTTCTTCCTTATTATTCCTTGCCACCGTCGCCCTCGGTTTGTTCATCATTGTTCATTATCATACACATGTACATTTCATACAAACTTCCATAATTTTGATTGTGTACAGCTGCTTTACGACAATGACAATTGTTAAAAGCGCTATTCAAATAAAATTTAATTGAAAATAATGTACTGCTCAAATACTTAAGGGAAACTTGGGGTATGACAATTCCTGGTCTGACTTGAACGCCTCTCATATGTGTATATATTGTTCAAGTCCACCCAGAATTAAGCATTCCATATGTCCATATGACAGGGTTATGACAGAAAGGGCTTATGTTACCTAAGTTCTGTGGCCACATTCCCAAACGTATCAAGTTGACCCCGACATGCAACATGCATGAAGAAAATAAAGTTACTTAACAGTTCTTTGCTTCCTAGAGGGATTTTAATCTAAGCTACCAGTTATCAACAAAGAACTGTTTAGAGTCTTTTGAGAAAATTACAGCACATGATCAACACTGGTGAGTAAAGAGATTCTGATGCTGAATCTGATATCAGCAGGGATGTGACGTCTGGCTAATTTGTGACCTCTGCTGGTTCCTGTTGGTTGTAGCAGAAACGGGGAATTTTCTTTTTAACCCTCACTTTCTGGAAATACCAAAACGGAAAACAAAACATTACATAGAATTATTATGTACTTTTATGTCAGTCTCAGAAACATTATTAAAATTTTATTTATATCCCATAAGATATATTTCTGAAGTGAAACTAATGTGTTAAATATGACTAAGTGACCTCCTTTTGTTTACACTTGACACATGCCATCAGATGGGACAGATATAATACCTATATCCTTATGTGAGTTAGAACAGTGTATATGTTTTCACCTTGCTGAAGACAGTTTTGACATAGATGGGCAGGTCTCCATGTGGACTCCCGAAGCCACCCACGATGCTAAAGCCGAGCCCTTCTGAGCCCTTCTCCAGTGTGATGCTCTTTGGCTTCGGCGTTCTGTCACAATACACAAACATTTTGTTTTTAATTTGATGAAATAGGATTACACACCTAGTATACACCCTCACTGTGCATTTGAGTAAGAATGTCTGATTCCCTGCTTATTCATGCAATCAACAAATCATGTGGCATGAAAACAATGCATTACATTATACAGACACAAGTCTGCTTCAGTTAATATTTACATCAAACATCGGATTGGGGGAAGTGAGATCTCAGTGCCATGGTATGGTTGTTGACACCAGAATTGCTGGTAGGGTCAGGGGTAGCTCAGTGGTTAAGGCATTGAACTGTGGTTCGGAAGGTCCCAGGTTCAAATCCACAACCACCAAGATGTCACCATTGGGTCCTTGAGCAAGGCCCTTAACCCTCAACTGCTCAGATGTATAATGAGATTAAAATGTAAGTCGTTCTGGATAAGGGCGTCTGCCTAAAGGTAATTGTGAGCAGCAGTTCTGCTTTTGGAAGTGTCTTGTTACAACTGTGTTGAGCTGAAAAGCTTCTCAAAATGAACAACCTTTCAAACTTTGAGGTGGATAGGCAAAACAGGAATACAAATTAGACAAGACTTGGTGATGCAGCATGTTTTGGCCTCCTTGAAATCATTCATTCATTTTACATAGTAAGCGCTATACAGCTAATCCTGTAAAGATTCACTGGGGGCTGGGAGCCTATCCCAGGAGACTTTGGGCACGAGGCGGAGTACACCCTAGACAGGGTGCCAATCCATCGGCAGGCACACACACACACGCGCGCACGCATGCATGCACTATGGAGAATTTTGGAGGGCCAATTAATCTAATCTGCATGCCTTTGGACTATGGGAGGAAACTGGAGTACCCGGAGGAAACCCACCAAACACAGGGAGAACGTGCAACCTCCACACACTCAGAACTGATGCAGGAATCGAACCTTGGACCCTGGAGGTGCAAAGCCACAGTTCTAACCACTACACCCCCATGCAAATTTTAATTTTATTAAAATTAATAAAAAATAAAAAATAAATCATGTTCAACTGAAATTAGAATGTGCTAACTCCTTTGTCCTAAAGCCGGAACATTTAAATTACATTCAGAACCATGCAGTTATAGAAAATTAATGCAACAGCTTCTAACAAAACACAAACGCACCAAGGCATTGTAGCATATGTGAGTTTTAATACTTATACAATGAGAAAAAAGTCTCCACTTGAGTGGTGGGAGGTAATTATGCAGTACATGATGGGTGGGTTTCCCCAGTAAATGGAAGTGTGTGTTTGGTGGAGTGTCTCAGAACTCACTCTGGCTCTGTAATCGGGGTCTCAGGGTTGGTGCTCGGGGTGGAGCTTGAGGACATGCTCTCCACCTGACTGGCGATGGCGCTTATGTTAGTGTCTGCTATCACCTGTCAGACAAACACACAAAAAAAACCCCATCAAATATTCGGAGAGAAATGTGTCTTAAAAAAACACAGACACACAAACACACACAGACAGGATCTGTATATTCAACTACTGTCACACTCGCAGAGACACACAAGTATCCTGGTAAAATACAGCACAAGCCACCCTGGGATCGAAAATCATATCAGTAAGTCTGACAGCATGTGTGTCATAAAGATGACTGTATGCCTGTGATAACGTGCATCTGTTAATGTGATGTGTGCGTTGGCCGTTGAAATGCACCCCTTTAATCCCTCCTGTCCTGGGTGCCATGCATACGATTGTTCTACAGACAGGCGCCGCTTCAAAGACATCGATCCGTCGACAAACACTTCCTACCATCACTCATCACCCCCACCATCTCCGTTCTCCTGCATTAATGATTTTTTTTTTCTATTTGGAGCATTTCATTTCTGTATTTTAGCCACACATCATTTAAACCCGATGACTATTATGACGGTGGTGGCGCTCCGAAAAAAAAACCTAATTTCCATATTTAATTAACAACGAGGCAATTAAAACTAAAACACACAACAACAAACAAAAGCTAATTAAAGAATGACTTAGCCAGTTTGTGAGAAAAGTGCAGAAACATTCCCTTGCCATCACATCCACTTATCTCAGAAGGAGAGAGAGAGAGAGAGAGAGAGAGAGAATTTTTAAAAGAACATCCTGAGAAATAATATCGAGTTATTACCCGGCCTCTGTGAAAACGTCTGAATACCTCTAGGAGCCAAAACAATGTAAAAATAATCAAATAATCACAGTAAATATTGAGATGTCATGTGGCATTTGACACATGGGGAAAACTGGGCTAATTCCACATGTACCTGCTATTGAGAGAAAGAGATGAGAGGACATGCACGTAAATGAGCAGGAATGGACGTGGTAAAGAGTGAGGGAGAGAGGGAGAGAGAGAGAGAGAGAGAGGGAGAGAGGGGTAAACAGTAATTGGTCTCCTAGCTGGTGTAATCAGCAGCATGCAGGCAGGGCTCCCCCTGTTTGAAAGCTCGCTGCATTCCTCCTGGAGCGCAGCAGATAACAGTGCATTTGCATAAAGGCTCGGGATTATCTGGCAACCCGTGCTCAACTGCCGCACAGCTGCTGAGAGCTGATAACAGCGCAGTGACACAGCACCAACCACTCACACACTACAATAAATCCACACACACACACACACACACACACACTCACACAGTACTGTATAACATACACATACAGTCAGCGATCAGCACACAAACACAATCCTATACATTCACCTATACAAGATCGCATACACAACCTCTCACACACTTTCTTTCTCACTCACAATTTTTAATACAATCATGCATGAATAGACCGAGCAGCGCCTCAAACTCACAGAGAGAAAAGCTTCAGGTTATACAGGTGGGTGATAGAATGGACACGGAAATTTACAGGAGACAGCTTGACTAGATGCAAAAAAGTAGCCTTGAGTTAAATGCTACATAGAATATAAAAGCAGCATTATGCATGCGCAATCAGGCTAAAGAATCATTTCAATGCAAAGAGCATAAAGGAAATACAGAGATTTGGGCAAGAGCTGCAGCGCTCTACAGTCACGCCGCGCTACATGGAGAATGCAACCTTTAAACGCTCCTTCCTCAAATCCCATCACACAAACACAGAGCGAAAAAGACAATATTTCACAACATAATATTATCCAGCCGCGAATGTTACCGTATACATCATTGTGCACACAACATTTACGAAAATGCAATTTAAAGATAGCTTCAGAAAGACATAAATTTAAAGTTAGTATAGTGTTCACAGCAGAGATAATGGGTAAAAATACAGTAACCCCTGATACTATTACAGGGCTGTTATGGTCGAGCTTTCCAACACAGAGCATGAACATAAACCTACTATGCATACAGACAAGACTACGTTCACTGAAGGACAAAAAGCACCATTTGTAACTTTATATTTTGCCGATCTGTGAGATTTGTACTTTGACCGGATAAAGTTTGCTTAGTCTATTCATTTCTAGTTTTGTCCAAAGTCATTTTAAAAATTCAGTGATCTAGAAAATAATCTACATCATTCATGTTTATTGACCCCTCACTCCAGTACATTGCAGATGCACCCTTCACAATCACTGCTGATGACATTATTGACATGTCAGTGACGCAGCATATGTGAATCTACAGTCTGTGCTAGAATGAAATCAGCTCCAGTGTCTACCTCAAATAATGATGTCTATTTTTGTTACAGGTATTAAAGGAAGTAAGGTGTTAAAGGTGTTACTGGAGCTATTGTATTTGGTTCCGGGAAAAAAAAAATTATCAATAGCATAAAAATCTGATGCATGCAAAATATAAATCCTTATATCAACATAAGAGCTTTGAAAACGGAGGTGTCTATAAAGACACATAAAATGTAATAAATAACAACGAAAAAAATGCACAACAAGAACAAAGAAAAGGCTCTGTCCCACAAACCAATCCAGCAGCAGTGTAAAACAGTTAATGTTCTTAATGTTCTCGTAAAAGGTCCATATAAATCACTACAAAACTAATTTCCTCGACAACTCTTCATCTTCATTTGAGATTTACAGCCGCTCTGTTTTAATGTTTGGAAGAACCACACTAATTTCCACTTGACAGATCTGCACTGGGGTGTAATTGTGATCGCTGTGGTGGCAATTTGGCAAAGTGTGGCAGTTGGCCAGGATGTTGAGCACATGAAAACTTCTGAAACTAGCTTTTTGAAATGTCAGCCTCTTTGGCTGGAATTCTTTACGATTTTAATTCAACAACAAAAAATACTTTACGACATACTATTAATAATATGTGCTATACTAATAGGTTTACTATATTAATAACATAATACAAATATTTTTTTACATATATAAAAAATGGAGCGTACTGCTGAACAGACTTTCTAACATCACATTGTTTTTTTTTCCTTATCTAAAATAACATCAGCCCTTTACTGTGGACTGAATTTTGACATCTCTCACATGCAGGTAACATCCTAGCTATAAGTGGGGGCTTCAGGGATATATACCTGCAAAACAATGCTGCCGTAGGCATTTTTCAGCATGGTGACCACCTCTCCATGAGTCAGACCATCCAGAGAATGGGAGTTAATGCTTACAATACGGTCACCCACCTACTCACAAAGAAAGAAAGCACACAACAAAGACAGATTTATAAGGAACACAAACATATACGTCAATTCGATTTCATCAATTTCAGTTCAGTGCCATTCAGAGTTGTGGCCTTCGCCTTGTCTTCTACATAAAGTTAAATCAATAACACATCTGTCTGTACACAATGGCGGAAACCTAAAAGAACAGAGGTGAAAGGTGAATAAGAGGTGTGTGTGTGTTTGTGTGTGTGTGTGTTTTGTAACCTTGAGGCGGTGGGTCCTGGCAGCTACACCATTAGCCTGGATCATAGCAATGAAGATGGGGATGTCTCCCAGTGGACTGCCCTTTCCTCCAGCTATACTGATCCCCAACGCATCAGTCGGGCCCTGTGGGGTAACACATACAAACACAGACATTTCATGCAGCATCACTCGCAAGAGAAGAAATCACTCAGTTGGTGTTGTTTTAGAAGGAGTAGTTGGATTCTTACACGTGTGATTTCCACTGTGCGAAGGCCTGTTTCAACTACTGAAATAAGACAAAAAAAAACACAAAATAAAATCAGTACAAATGTCTATGATTTATAATAATGACATCAATGTACTAAGCAAAATTAGATGAGTCATTATATCTTAGGAAAAACAATAATCATTATGCTTTCTGGTTTCCTGTGTTGGGTCTGCAGTGCAAAAAATGTGACTATCACAGCAGTCTTAACTGGTCTGCTAAATCACCACAGGACCATTAAAAACCCAGTCGAAAACAAACAAAGGAAGTCCAGAATGAGTCACTGGTTACCTTTTAAACCATCAAAACAATTTACAATAACGCTTACAATAACCGATTTTCAAAAACGAGCAGGAAGCTGATGTCTTCTGTTTAATGTGTGGTGGTTTGGGAAATCCTTTCACATGGGGAACATTTTAGGTTTCTCTTTTGCATATAATATAATAACCAGTAAAGTAAGCATTTTACATTCTGGTCATCTCTCACAGTAAAATGGGTGAGAACTGCATTTACAAATACCAAGGGCACTGCAAGACACTACCTCAATGATACAGCATCCTCCATACACTAATTTAACAGATAAAAATGTTATGTAAAAATGTTCTCCTGCCAGCTGTTTCAGTTTCAGCAACAGCATTTGTGCATCACTAATATTATGACCGGTGGTATTTTGATCAGTTACAGATCATATTATGGCCATGTTTGTTAAACCATATCCTTATCTACCAAATCATGTTCACTGCTGAAATCTGTTCACTGTGCAAAAATATCTTCACATTTTGTTATACTTTCTTGTAGTGAAGTCTTGAGGAACACTTCTCCAGGACTTCTGATGGACTCCTTTGGCTCTCATTTTTGGCTTTCATTTTCAGCACAGTCCCTGAACAAGCTCGGTGCAAGCTAGGTAAATCTAATAAACAGGTGCGAATAATGATAGATGATCAGGCTGGTGATTAGTATACTGGTGATGCTGAATGCTGAGTGGTTGGAATAGACGAGAGGGGAAATAAGGTTGCTGCAGAGGTTGTTACATAAATAACAAATTTGTAAACTGTATCTTTAGGCACTTTGCAGTCTGTTGCAGTAAAACATTTGGTTTCATTTCTTTTATTCAATATATATCATTTAATTTCGTATGAAGAAATGAGGGGGGACTCAAAACTTTTGAACAGTCATTAGTTATCAATCAGCCACTCATGTGGCATCAGTGCAATATATAAAATCATGTATGTAGATACAGGCCAATAGTGCAAACCCTAAAAAGATTCAATGATTGGCAGTTCTGAGCAGAATGCTATGCTTAAGCTTACTGTACATGAAGGCTACAATAACTTGTATAACAATCTTTATGAAGCCATCTCAGAACACATCAAAACTTGAGATGAAACAGCTACAAATGGCAGAAAACCATTTGACCTACTCCTGTCAGCCAAGAACAGGAGTCTAAGCCTACAGTGAGAACACGAGGTCAGGGTCCACCTTAGTCTCGGGTTCCTGTTCTTGGCTGGCAGGAGTGGAACCTGACATGGATTTCTCCTGTTTGTTGTCCATCTGTCACAAAGTTCAGTGTTATTTACATTCTGTAATGCTTTTTCAGCTCACTGGGATTTTATTTACTGTAGTCTTTCAGTTTGCTCAAACCATTCTCAAAAATTAACTGAAGCACTTGACCTGTATCTGGATAATTTCATGCACTGCACTGATGTCACATTTGTGGCTGATTGGATAATTGCATGGGTGTGCAGATGTACAGGTGTTCCTATATGTGGCTGATGAGTGGATCCAAGTTACACAGAGTGTACCGGTACCAGAGCTCTTGGCGTTGGACTCGTTTCCAGTTCTCTTAGTGCTGCTGGGTAACTGGCTGGGTTGTGGGGCAGTGGGAGGAGCCATGGGGGCCACAGGGATGCTGTTGGTCATATTGCATGCATGACTCTGGAAACAAAAGAAGGAAAGCGGGATGAGCATGAAGCTTAGCAGGAGTAAAACATTATACACAAACAGACTTGCTACATATATGTTCATGCACGCATGCTTACTTACACACACACACACACACACACACACACACACACACACACACACACACCCTAGTTACTCATGCAGGTAAAACTCCCTATTCTGCCAAACAAGATACACAGCCAGGACAACTTAGCACATGCGCATGTGGACACTTCTGTACTTCTGAAAGAGGGCGGACTGCTGTCCATTCAGTCCCGTGGTTCATCATGCATTGTCCAAAAGCAGGGCAATGCCACAGCTTGGTTTTGGCGTTAGTGGCTAGATTTTGGAGTGTGTCAAACAGGGGGCATGCAGAGTCAGAAGAGTGCACTGAGGATCCCAGCCCTTATTTACACACCTGGCTTCCCTGAGAGGTGCGTCTGGAGGAGATCCAAGAGGCAGCCTTCAGCCGGCCCAACTCTAGCTGCACCATTCCCCTGGCACACTGCATCAGGGCACAGTGTATGTTGTGTGAATGATGCACTCATGAATTAATGCATGCACGCACACGCACACACACACACACACACACACACACACACACACACACACACACACACACACAGTATCAGGGCTTGACATTAACTTTTTTGCTCACTGGCCAATGTGGCTAGTGGATTTCCGGAGTCACTCGCCATTCAGCCT
>JAQMYL010000007.1:12586495-12597459 GCA_030014365.1 Clarias pachynema | reverse complement strand
CTATTCCCATTTAACTTTACTTGGTTTTTTTAAGGCAATCGGTTTGCATGCTTTTTTTAAGTAAGGTTTACTAATTGAATTTTACAGTGTGCAACGAGTAATCTAAGTACTCTACAAAGTAACGCGTTACACTCAACACTGGTCATCATCAGCATTGTAACATAAAAGATTAGGAAACCAAGCTAAGCTTGACAGTCCCCAGGTCCTTTAACCTACTTCAAGAAGTACTGTCCTAGAGCACAACATCAAAAAATCAGGAAAAATAAGTTAGTATCTACCTTACACAGTAATTATTATTATTATTTTTTTTAATCATTCAATCATTTTCATATGTCCTTTATCTGGTCTGAGTTTCAGTGAATTTGGGAACTCTGAAAACAAGTAATTAACCTTGTATGAAGTTTTAGTTCATCACAAAGCATCTCTCAAACACACATTTTTGCACAGACACTCGTCCACTGACATTTTCTGCAGATCCTCGCACCTAGTATGAGTTTAGGGTAATCAATCCAGCCAGTCACCACATGTAGCCGAAACTCAATGTGGTCATGTTTATGCCATAGGGGGGTTCCCACATGCACTTTATCGTGCTCTATGATGATACAATTCACCAACCAGTCAGAAGGTATGATCTAACCTGAGAACCCAAAGGGGTCATTGCAAAACTCCACACAGACAGAAACCTCCGGAAAGACCCCAGGGCCACGGAGCTACAGTACAAGTCATCACCACACCCTGCTACCCCACCATGCCATTTAGTTATAGTCTAGTTTTTAAGTAATGTTGTATAGCAGGTTAATTTCAGTTAAAAAGAGTTCACATCTCCTAGTTATCCCTCACACTGATGTGTAACATGATCTTATCATCTAAAGCACCACAGGGTGCAGCAAGGTGACATTTTACCATTAGTGCTCCAGACAAAGCTTTTTCTTCCTGTCTGTCTCACAATATTGTTTCCATGGCAATGCATTTTAAGGCCCTTTTCCCCCATGATATCGAATCAGGTCTGACAAATGACCTTTGATACAAGAAAACATCATTCACACAGGTTTATGTCGCCTTCTCTACATTCTGCTTTCAAAAAACTTTCGAAAGCCCTGCAGCTTTTGCAAGAGTTTTGATTAAAAAAAAGAAATAATAATAATAATAATAATAATAATGATAATATTAAAAAATACAAATAATATTTGATTGATAAGTCTGATCATATTTTAATCTCATTAAGTACAATTATATATGCGCTCTGCAATTATTACAATCACACAATAATGGATAATTTTATTTCTGACATTTTAGGTCTTTTTAAACACCTCTGCTTGGTTTCTGCTCAGTGGAGCATGAGCAATCAAAGAGATCCAGCCATTAACCATCCTCAGGATAACAAAAACTGGCAATGGACAACTGTATAACAACAGCAACACAAGTAACCATACAAAATGAACTATATATCAAGTTTACGAGTTCAAATAACCCTTAATATAGATAATATTGATAAATCGTGAACATTATTTTTGTATGATGAGCATGGAGACAATAAACATATGTTCTGTTAACTGTTGACAGGTCCTCATTTCTCCACTGCAATTAAACATTCAACATTCAGCTGGAGCTCATGCATTGATGTATTTGACAGATGAATTGGGTACAACAAAACCTTTACTTAGTATCAGTTGAATAACAGAGAAGCTTTTTGGACTACACATATGAAGTAAATCTTAAATGTCTTACTCCTGAATTGTGCAGAATTCATATTTTACATTTCCCTGTGCCCTCACAGTGTTCAAAGGTGTTACACGTGCAGCGCACTTCTGGTGTAAAATGGGATTAATTTGCAAAGTAGCAGAGCTACTTGATTTGTGTCCATTATAGATTAAAACTTTTAATTGAGTTGTACTGAATGTTATTAGAAATGTCTTATCTCTATTGTTCTGCAGGCTTCATATCTCCTGCCTGCATGAGAGTAAAATCTGCCCAAAGTTTAGCTTTAATGATAGTGCTGCTCATTGCTTAAAAATGCTACCAAAATGCTAGTGTCTGTTCTTTAACAAATACTTTGACATGTGAACGTAGGTCAAAACGAATATTGTAATATTTAAATAGAGATGGCCAAATTGAGTAACCATGTACTGGGATACCTGAGCATATCCTTAAGTGACACCCTGGTGCATTCCACGCTGCATAACAATAATAAAATCTATTCGATTTAACAAGCCAAGGGCTGACACCTGGTCCTATAACACCTTTTTATCAGCTGGTAGAGGGTATAAAAATATGCTATAACATTGAAGTGATATTATCCACCTGTCATTTCCAGAGAGCCTACATCAATCCTCTTTTAAGAGTTTCACATCGTCTAATACAGTATTCACTTATTACATTACAATGCCCGACATACTACTGCTCACTGAGTCACTTTATCCTCTTAAGGTTTGTCAACAGCCTCAGTTCAAGGGCTGATCTGAAAGCAGCTTTGTAAGTCTAATTCGAGACTCAATAAGGTAGGGATGTGAGTTGTGTCCAGAGCTCATGGCAAAACAGAACACTAGTCACTGCTTGAAACAAAATGTGAAGAGAATCTCTAAATGCAACTCTGATCACACCCGGTGCCACTGCTGTCAGTTAGGAACCAGAAACTGAGACTACAGTTCACGTGGGTTTGCTGAAATTGGACAACAGAAGATTGGAAAAGCATTGCCTAGTCTGATGAATCTCTATTATCTATAGTCTGTGACGTTCATATGGCAGGTTGAGAATTTGGCATGAACTACATTAAAGCATGAATCCATCCTGCCTTATATCAACGGTACATCTGTGATGGTGGTGTAATGGTGTGTGGATATTTTCTTGGCACACTTTGGGCCCCTTAATATGAAATGTGCATTGTTTAAACTCCACAGCCTACCTGAGTACTGTTACTCACCATGTCTATTCCTTTTATAACCACAGTGTACCCATCCTCTGTCAAAGCTAAACCATTGTGGTCTTTTATGCGATGGAACAGAAGATTCGCATCCTGGATATGCTACTACAGCAACTGTGTGCCGCTATCATGTCAATATGGACCAAAATCTTTAAGTAATTATTTCCAGCACTTTGTTAAATTTATGCAACAAGGGATTAAGACAGTTCTGAAATCTAAATTGGGCTGCAATACTAAGTGATTGTGTATGTATGTGTGTATATTAGTTGTAACAGCATGCAATAAGTGAAATAGAGCTCCATTACTGAATATGTGTTGACACATGAGACTAAAATATAAGCATCATTATTATATCACAATCAGACTGTAATAGGTAGCAGACGGACAGATACAGAAATTTATGCCTGGCCTCAACACACTCTGCAGGCCTTCATCTGCCATGCCGACTATCCAATTACCAGAAGACAGGATAGTGGGGACACCAGTCACTGCAGCAATACCAATTACCATGCCACTATCTGTTATGCTATCTTGCTATCTTTCTTTTACAAAATGCAACAGTCATGTTGCATACAACAGCATACTCATTCACACAGTTCATGTGAACTACAGTTTGTTTGCAGCAAAACTCACAAAGATAATGGCTAAATAATAAATAAAACATCACCACATTTAAGGCTGCTGCAGATTACATGAAATAGTCTAATATGCAAATTCTCAATGAATGATACTGCTTACAAATGTTTCATTTGGCAATGAAGGGCGAGATGACAAAATGAGATGAATTACCGCTACAGATCAGTGTGAGTCACATTCATACATTTCCATTAGTGCCACTACGTGCATTAGAGGACAATAGTGAGGATGATTATTATTATTATTTTTTTTATTTTTAAAGTGGATTTTTGCAGTAATTACATGCATTAACATTTTTTTTCAACTACTTTGGAGTGGACACAATCCATTACATAAATGCAATGTTTATTTTTGTGTATTTTTTTGGGATTAGCAATCTGGTCACTTGACAAATCCAACCCACCAACCTTCTCTCTCTCGAACATCAACGGTAAAGGCTAGAGCATCAACAGACAATTTTGCTCTCTAGATATCTCACCACAGATAGCCAACATTAGGATTCAAACTCACAATAATAGGGTGAATACTGTCCTGTTGTGCCACTTGGAAGCTGAATAGGCTTTTCTATCAATGACATGGACCTGGCTATTCTCTGAATCTATTTAGAATATTTATTCTGTTAAGACAAGCAAATCTGTACATTTTGTTAAACCTATTAATATACACAAAGCTTAATAATTAAATCAGAGCAATGTGTGTATTCACTACTCTCAAAGAACAAACACAATGAGGTGTTAAATAAAGGAACAGAGGAACAGTGTGAAAGTTATTAGTGCAGTAAAAGAGTAGAGTGACAGCCTGTGTGTTGCAACTGTCGGAGTTTGACATGTTTTCTTACCTGAGCAGCACCAGCTTCACCTTGGACGCAGCACTCTTTATTATAGCTGATGCATTTTGGTGGCTCCGCCCATAAAGAACCTGGTTATTGATCTGATTGTCAAAACACAAAAAAGAAAACACCATCAACTTTCGAACCTGATTGGTCAGATGGTGCTGCTTGCAGCTCTGAAAATAATGCATAAATTTAAAACTACTACTACTAATAATAATAATAATAAAAAGAATAAACAATATGAATAAACAATGAGACCTCAATAAAATATTTAAAATATATTTCAAACAGGAAGAAGGCTATCTGAGGAAAAACTATTTTGGGCATTTGACCTTGCTATGACCATGGTCCTGTCTGGATCAATTCCAAAATCCAATCAGTTCTTCTGCTAGTTACAACTATAATAATATTAAAAATATTGAACCAAGTCATCAGGAGAATCTCACTAATCAGATTCTCGGGAACACATGGACAGACGGACAACTTAATAACATACTGTCAGAATGCATAAAGCATTAAAAACATGATTTTTTTTGTAACAAGCAAACTTTGTAATACTTGATATGGTGAAGTTTTATGTATGTACATGTTTATTAATGTAAGGAGTTTCAGGTTATAACAGTCAGTAAGAGAGTGCTTTGTGTTTTTATAACACCATCCTGTTTTTGATTACTTTGCTACAACAGCATTTCCTGTTGTTTTTTATTCCCTGCAAATAGATAGGTATCAAGTATCAGACATTCTGGTTGTACTGCATGGAAGGCCATGTATAAAGCAGCAACAGATCATCAAGTGTTTATGGAGTTTCTTTTGCAGGGAAGTAATAATAATAATAATAATAATAATAATAATAATTAAAAAAAAAATGCACTGAGATAGAACATTAATGTTATAACAACAATGGAATGAAACATAAGAAAAGGCACCATCCCTGCAGTGAGGATAAACACGAGGATAAACACGGCAGATGAAAAGACTTGTACAGCTTTATAATTCAAACAGTCTGGCTCTTGAAGCCGTGCTATATAATTACATGACCATTCATCTGTGACAGAATCGCTTGGTAGTGCCGAACACAGTGCTGTGTGTTAATCTAATGGAAAAACATTTAAGAAAGCTACAATTGCTGCTTCAGTAACATTGTCTTTTAACACCTATTTTATCCTGTGTATCCATCCACTTCACTTAAAACATTGGCAGTTTAAAGAAAAAGCTTTAAAGATAAAACAAAACCAATTCCTTTGTCATTTCTAATATTTTGCACCTTTGTGAATGAACAAAGGCATAACAAAAAGGTTCCATAAAATGCTTTCATTAATTCTTCAAAGTTAATTTTTTGAAGAATTTGAAAAACCTATTCTTACTTTCGTCTTCTTGTCAGTTTCCTCCCAATACCTTCATTGGTAATGGAGTGTAATGACTGCAGCTTTAAATTTACATATAAATATATATTTACATATTCATATATAATATTATTTAACTATTAAGATAATCATAAAGTCTATCCTGTGCTCATCATTCAGATTACGTATTTATGAACATCCTTCCAACACACATTCCTAACAACACTGCTTGCCTTTAATCTTCTATACCTGTATAACGGTAATGATTTATAATCCCATTATCCAGTGTCATCCACAAGACAAATGGTTTCCTTTTGAGCCATGCTCCTCTTAAGGATTCCTCCTCAGAGGTTTTTTTTTTACTCGTCTGCCATTGCCTTTGGTTTGTACATGAGAGATCTAAATCTAGATCCAGCTCCCTGCAAAGCTTGTCTGTGATGATGTCTATGATTAAAGCACAATACAAATACATTTGAATTTAAAATGTTTATTGATTGAGCGGAACCCCCCTAACTTGATTATATAGTTTGGGGGTGAATTAACCTTGAGTTCCTTAGACACTACAGGAATATACTTATGTTTGTGTCTGTGGTAATCACACGCAAGCTACAGATTAGACACAAAAACACTGGGATATTCCTTTGACTAATATGACTGAACAAAATGTTAATTATTGAATACGAGATGCTGTATGATTCATTAAAAATATGAGGACATCTAGTGTGTCCTGTACACTGTAATGGCTATGGTTCAATAAGGAAAGCTGTATTGGTCACATTAATCTTTTATGTTTGCAGGTACGTGACGGGCCTGAAATGAGCTGGTATTTAGAGGTGAGGGTGACATGAAACGAAATCAGAGAGAGTGAATGCACAGAAAAAGTTTACTGCAGCAATTAAAAATAAATGAATAAATAAATTATTTATTCTCCTAGAGGCCAGAGTGGATCTCAGGAACATGGAGTATAAGGTGAGAATGCAGGGTGTGAATGTTTTTAGCTTTTTTTTGGACACAATCACCTCAGGCTGCTTTCAGAATTGGCATTTTATTTTAAGTATCCATTGTTGCAGAACTAAAAGTCCAGTGGGTCTAACTCCCTAGGCAGAGTCAAACCAAAGGTCCTAGGGGTAGCTGCATCAGGTCCAGGTCCACATCCTAGATTTTTAATTCGGCACCAATGCTCTTTGACCGTTAATGCCAGTGCACATTTGACATACAGTATAATACTATGGGAAACATCCACATGGCATCTTTCTAGTCACAGTGGAATAAAGTGAGTGACCAACCAGATAGCAAAGAACAGTTCAGTAAAGCAACCATGAAAGACAAGGAGCTGGGGAAAGTTTTGCCTTCTAAATGAGCTACTACTGTATAAGTAGATCTATGACATACTCCTGAAGTTTGCTTGATTCTATGCTGATAAAGACCGTGTGCAACCTACACATAAGGTTCAAGGTTATAATAAGGGCCTAAGGATTTGAGAGAACTGGTATTTAAAGTATTTATTTTAAAATCAGAAGCTTCAGAGTTGCAGCATCAGAAGTTTAAAATGAAAAACAGAACAGAAATGAACTGTAGGGCTTGAGTGATTTATCTAAAATTGGATTGCCCTTGCTGACCCTCTTAGCTAGAACACTTCCTATGTTTTATACTGAGAAAAGAGGACAATGCCTAAATCAAAGAGTGTGTGTTTCTATGGATGAGAGAGAGAGAAAGAGGGGAGAGATGGAGAGAATGTGTGATTGAGAGAGAGAGAGAGAGAGAGAGAGAGAGAGAGAGAAGGAAAGAGAAAGAGAAAACGAGGAGCAAGAGTGAGAGAGGAGAGTGAGCGAGAGGCAGAGCATTGAATGAAAATGACCGTGATGAGAACCTCTCTCATTTTGCCTGTGGATGACCGCCGGCTCAACATGAAGAGAATATTACCATAAGAGAGAGAAAGAGAGAAAGAGAGAGACAGGACACGTACTGAAGACAGTGATGATGTCTATGCGCAAGAACTGATAATGTTTACAGAACTGAGAGGACAAATGTCACACATTAATCCCTGGTGTACTGTATGTAACCGCGTGTGTACAGTATGTGCTCACCTCCAGTAACTCATCACCAACATGGATGCGTCCATCACGGCTGGCTGGTCCTCCAGGGTTTATGCCCACCACAAAGATGCTCATGCAGGAGCGGTCTCTGTTTCCGGCTAGACTCAGACCCAATCCCTGTCGATCTTTCTCCAACTCTACAAGCAGTAGCTCCCCTTGTAGGTCGCTGTACTTCTGCTTGATGTCCTCTACAAAGTAACACACACATAAGCATGGTCTGAACTGCTCTTAATAGAATAAAAACATTTAAAGTTAGAAATAAGTAAATACATCTAAAACTGACTGAATAACCAAAGTCATTCATTCATGCATTCTTCTTTACCACTTATCCTGTACAGGGTCATGGGAATCCTTCAGCCTATCCTAGCAGACTTCGGCCATGAGGTGGAGTACGCAAACACACACAAAAACGTACACAAATTAGGTTAATTGGGAACACCAATTAACCTAATTTACCCAATTAACCTTTGGATTGTGGGAGGAATCCAGAGTATCTGGAGGAAACCCACCATGCACAGGGACAACATGCAAAATTCACAAAGACCCGAGGCAGGAATCAAACCCTCAACACTAGAGGTGCGAGGCCACAGTGCTAACTACTAAACCATTGTGCTGCCCTGAATAATCATATTGTTAATAAATTAAAAAAACATTGAATACATATGTCCATAAAAAATTTTTTTTTTACCTGCTAAAGTTGGAACTTTTAACCCGAAATCTTGTTCCAAAACTATTTGGACATACAGTATACAGTATGCTCAGCTTCCACTCGATATTTCTGTCCTCATATATATATATATATATATATATATATATATACACACAGTTTTAAGAGGTTGGGCTTTCTCGGATGAGTGCAGTTTTACAACGATTATTAAAAGCAAACAGGGTTGAGGTCATGGCTCTGCGCAGACAGTCAAGTTCTTCCATACCAAAACCCCTCAAACTATGTCTTTATAGTCCTTGCTTTGTCCAGTGAGACACCATCCTGCTGGAATAGAAAAAGGCCTTTCCCAGATTGTAAAAAAAGCATAGAATTTAATAATTAACAGGTTTGGCCAAATACTTTAGTCCATATAGTGTATCTTAATAATATCTTTAGCTACTATGCACCTTAAAAGTTCCATAATGTTTTGGCACCATAAGGACAGCCATACCTCTGCAGTGTTTGAGTAATATGATGTCTGTATCAGTAGCTGGGGGGTACAAGTTTACTGAAGCATGATGTCTGGGTTTTAATCCTGAGCTACATTGAAAATAGAATACTTCAGCACATGTACAAGTGCACTGCAGGAGCACCATACCTTTCTCTGTGAACCTTTTATAATATTTACCCAAGGCTCTATTGCACAGCTCAATATCGACTTTCAAATAAATGTAACTGTTAAGCTCCTTTTACTTCTGTCGAGTAACTGAGGAACTTTCCAGGCTGTTCATATCCACTCTTGTTGCTTGCTAAACACTTGGAATAACAAGCATACCTGTACTCTTGGGCACTCTACACATTTTCCGTTCTTGTACTCTTCAATAGCAGACAGATGGAGTAAGACATTATCCTCCAACCTCATTTATTTATAAACTGTTACATCAATTATAAAGTCCTTATCTGCCATTTTATCAAATTATATTTTTACTGCACATTTTGTTTTGCACACAGCATGCACAAGACATCAAGGACAATATTGTGCTATGCTTCTAAAATAATAACAATTCTCTAACTGTCTTTGATTTTAATGATGCCACATTGTTTTTAATTTTATGTTTATCAAATATCACATGACTCTTTAGCACAAGAGGCATCCTGAGGTGAGTTTACTGAGTGGAATCTTTTGATGCTCTCCTTCTGTCCATGGGAGTTTGCTAGTATTTGTTTTCTGGTTCCTTCTACCTCCTAAAACATGCTAGCAATAACCTCTGGTGTAAACGAGTGCATTATTTAGTGCCTTCCCACAGCAACTTTTTTTCGAATTCCACTTCAGGTCTGTGTGTGAAAGCTTGTGTGTTCTCCTTCTGCTTGATTGGTTACTTCCAGGTACTGCAGTTTTCTTCCCACAGTCCAAAGACATGCAGATTAGGCTAACTGGCATTCCCAAATTGCCCGTTAAACAGTGTGATTGTGCGTGTGTGCCCTGCGATGGGCTGATACCCTATCAAGGGTGCACCCTAGTGCCCGTAGTCTCTTGTGATAGTACTGCAACCCTGTATACAGGAAAAGCGGTATAGAAGAGGAATGAATTAATGTAGGAGGGTCTTACTATAGATACTTCCCAAGCGCCAAGAAGTCTGTACCCAGAAATATTTTTTTGAACAAAGCCCTGCTGCTGGAGGCAGATGAGTGGATAATAACCTTAATTTTCTTCTGTACCATCCCGTTGCTCCAACCGAATCAGAACTTAATGCCCAGATGTCACAGACTCAGACTGCGCACAGTGAGAGAGGAATGCTTATGATGACTGAAGTGGAAATGATTTGAGTCAAGAATATACTGTCCATCTGTTCCAGCTGACCTGCTACAGATAAAGATTTTTCAGGACTGTCCATGCTGCCGGGTGGTTTTCATAGCTACAGTTCTCATTTGAAATCAGTGTGCATCAAGCTGAAAAAAAAAACCTTGTTGGTCGCTGCATACAAAGAACTCTCTATTGATGGTTATGCTACAGGGTTATAGGGCATTTAAAAACAGCATTGACACTTTAGGCTTGAAATCTAAGCAACTTAAACTTTGCATCAGAAGGTCACGCCATTAATCATTCTAGCAGCTGATATTTTTTCCTCAGCATGAAGAGTAAAAAGGAAAATAATTACCAGCAACAAAGCTCCATTCATGGCCTTCTAACTTCAGTAGAACCCTCAAAAGATGCTATTTATGATGTAAATAGAAAAGGGCCAAATCAATCATAAAAACGTCATTTTAAACTTTACTGCTCAAATATAGCTCGAAGAACCTGATGTACCAAGATTGCTATACAGTGGGGGAAAAAAAAGTATTTAGTCAGCCACCAATTGTGCAAGTTCTCCCTGAACTGAAGAGGCCTGTAATTTTCATCATAGGTATACCTTAACTATGAGAGACAAAATAAGAAAAAAAAATCCAGAAAATCACATTGTAGGATTTTTAAAGAATTTATTTGCAAATT
>JAQMYL010000007.1:12545128-12561585 GCA_030014365.1 Clarias pachynema | reverse complement strand
ATACATACATACATACATACATACATACATACATACATACATACATACATACATACATACATACATACATACATACACATACATACACATGTCGGGATTTATTTTAACTTTTTTTTTTAAAGGTAAAGTGCAGGTTAATTTGTTTTAGTTTTACTTTATATTTTGTGTTAATTATTTTTATGTTTTTATTTTTGTGGGCTGTAGAACGAATAATTTGAGTTTCCATTATTTCTTATGGGGAAATTTAATTAGGTTTACGAGTGTTTTGGAATATGAGCCCGCTTCAAGAACGAATTATGCTCATAATCCGAGGTTCCACTGTACTTCATTTTTAAGCAAAGAGGTACAGCGAAAGAAAGAATCCCTCTCTCCATGCCCTCACCCTACCACCTATGCATTTATTTGATATGATATTATTCTACCAATAGAATTTGTCATAATCTTTGCTTGACGCCAACCCCAGCCCCCCCCTGGTCAAGAAGAGCATTTACAGTACCACCACAGTTATATTTAGCACATTAATGATGAATGAAGAGTAGGGGATCAAGAGAATATTATTGTGTATTAGCGCAAGTACCCGTCATTAACTTTTTACCTGTTTCTCCAAACTCTTGTCAAAGCTAAAAATAAGCTGATTAGCTTTAATGTAATCAGTGATATTATTTCAGGTTGAAGCCCATGTAAATGTACTGAACCATTGGCAGAGCTTCATTAAATTCTGTTCAGCCAGTTTTGAATAAAGTTGTGACAGACAGACATACAGTAAGATATTTTTCTGAGACTGATTTTGGCTCCTAAAATGTATGAAACAAAGATATCATTAAAACAAACTGTAGAAAGCAACTGTTGACCACAAAGAACATAAAGGATACTTTTTGGGCAAATGTTTTGTGAACTGATGAGACAAAAGTTGAACTTTTTGGAAGATGTGCGTCTTGACATCTGGCATGAAACTAACAGCATGTCATAAAAAGAACACCATACCATCAGTCAAACATGTTGAGGGTATTGTGATGATCTGGGGTGCCTTTGCAGCTTCAGAACCTGGATGACCTGCCATAATTGATGAAACCATGAATTTTGAAAATGCCCGGACATCAGTTTATAACCTCACACTCTGGCTGAGGTACTTGGTGCGCACACCATCTGCATGAGAAAAAAAAGGAAGTAAGAGAATAAAGCCTTGTGCTAATCACTGCGTGAGGGAATAGAGCAGATCAGTTCGACCTGGTGCTCATCACTGCGTGAGGGAGTGGAGCAGATCAGTTTGACTTTGTGATCATCATTGTGTGAGAGGTACTGTAGAGCAGATCAGTTTGACCTTGTGCTCATTGCTGTACAAAGCAGATCAGAGAACATATGCATTTTGGGAACACCCCCCACAGATGAAGTAATTACAGATATGAGGAATACAAGACGAGTGCAAGTTTGATTTGATATGTGTATAAGTTACATCATTCTTTGGTAACAGTATATGAGAAGTGTGGTTTGAACAGCTTGTCAGTCTGCTCTTGAACGTGAATGAAGGGTAGGGTTCTGACTTTGGGTTCTGACCTGGGCACAAGTGCTGACTCACTGAGTCATTGCTGCAATAAAACTTTGCTTATCTCATTCAGATCAACAGACTCCAAGAGTGGCTTTTTGATTCTATTGTAATTAGAGTTACAGCTTGTGTTTTAATGTTTAAATGTAATTGGAATTAATAGGTAAAAAAAACAAACAAACAAAAATCTCCCACACCAGTTATCGCAACCGCATGATGGCAGTCATTGCCACTAACAGTGGCCCAATAGTTATTAGGTTTAATGGGCAATTACTTTTTCACATAGGGCCAAGGAGATCTGGATAGCTTTTTTCCCTTAATAAATGAAATGACCATTTACAAACTGCATTTTGTGTTTACTCATCTTATCTTTTTGTAATATTAAAATTTGATGATCGGATTCATTTTAGTGTAACAATTATGCCAAAAAAAATAAATAAATACAAACACTTTTTCACAGCACTGTATTTGGTAGAATAATTTACATTTGTTTACACTTAAGACTAATTTGGATAACGGACCCTGAAATAAGTTCTTGTTAGGATCTACATTATTACAGCTATAAACCAGTTTTCTCACCTGCAGCTTTTCTTTCTCTCTTGAAGCTAAAAAGACAGAAAAATGCAGCATGTCATGTTGCCAAGAAAACATCTGTTACAAACATGGAAGCTTAATAAAAATCTCCTCAAAGATCGATTTACTATTTGAACTTGCCATATCATTTATCCAGCACACCTTTCATACAAGTTACTGTAAATGGGTTGTAAATGTAGAAATGGTCAAGTATTAGAATGAGCATATTCATATAAATCTTTTTATCAACTGGAACTAATGTACGAGCCGCTGATAGAGAAAATAATCCAACATTTTCCTACCATTTGGATTACAGGCTACAACAGTGCTGTATTATATGGATGTCAAACACTGAACTTTGAACAACTGCTACACTGAAACAAGTGACGGAATAAAAGGTTTGTAACTGTGAAAGCTCAGAAACAACACGCACTCTTTGAAACCAGGCATAATTGCTTTTTAGGAGTTCAGACTGAGACACAGGAGTTGATCGATGCTGCAATTTCACTATAGTTGTGTGTAACTATCATGAATGTGGAGGGCTCATTACAGCAGAAGTGAGCTCTCTATCTACTCAATATACTCAGGCAAGCGCACACGTGCAAAACCGACCACTTTGTTATACATCAAATTCTGTGTTATAATTTCTAACAACAAAAAGATAAGATCGATACTAAAAGCTACTCTATACAGTTACATCAGGCATGCAGAGCAATTTTCTGTCTGACAATTACACAAATACTTCTACACACATTTAAAAAAAGGAAAAATGGAGGGCGAAAGAGATGACTCAAAGGAACAGACATATCAATATACTTCACATAGCTCCATAATTTTTTGTCAGGTATACATAGGGCATGCGGCTCAGATTTGTGTTAGCTAATGAAATGCACACGCTGGTTAGTGAGTCATGAGGGAGCTGGAGCTGGACTGGGTCAGGAGGAACAGACAGGCCACTTTAAATCAGGACACACGGAGAAAGAGAACACGACGAAGGGCAATCAAATCACCCAGACACTTTCACACAACTTACCTACTGTGTGTGTGTGTGTGTGTGTGTGTGTGTGTGTGTGTGTGTGTGTGTGTGTGAGATCAGGCAAAATGTTGGTGTTAAAGCTCAGGATAACAATTCATGGTATTAAGGTTTAAGAAAGAAAGAACTGCCCCAAAAATGTTAAAATATATAGTATCAGTTTGGACACCTTCTCATACAATGTTTTTTGTTATTTTTATTGTTTTCAGCATTGTATATTAATACTGAAGACACTGACATTGTGACAGAACAAATATGGAATTATTTGTTCTGTCACGTGTTAAATAACCCAGAATGTGTTTTATATTTTAGCCACCTTTTGCTTTGATGACAGCTTTGCACACTCTAGCCATTCTCTATGTACTGTTGTCACCTGGAATAGTTTCCCAACAATCCTGAAGGAGTTGTTAGACATGAGTACTTTTGGCCTAATTTTTCCTTTCATTCTCTGGGCCAACTCATTTCAACTTTCAACCGAAGGACAGTTTTTCTCTGATCTAATTTCCATTCCTTGTGTTTCTCGGACCAAGCAAATCTCTTCTGCACATTGATCTTCCACAGTAATTTTATTTATTTATTTTTCCCCCCAATTTGAGCATGAAGGCCTGACTCACGCAGTCTCCTCTGAACAGTAGATGTTGAAATAAGTCTCCCGCTTGAACTCAGAAAGGCATTTACTGTATGTGGGCTCTATTATGATATGCAGTGAATTGGCAATTTCTAAGGCTGGGCAATCAAATAAACTTATCCTCTGCAGTAGAGGTAAATATGGGTTTTCCTGCATGAGAGTTAGTTTCTTCATAGCGGTGACTGATGGTTTTGGTGACTGCAAATGAGGATACATTCAAATTTCTTGAGATTTTTCAGATTGTCTGACTTTATTTCTTAAAGTAATGATTAACTGTCTTTTCTCTTTACTTAAACTGATTGTTTGTCTAAATTACATATAGTACATGTTCTGGCATAGTTAGGATGTCTTCAGTATTAATGTACAAAATAAAGAAAAATCACAGAAGGAGAAGCCATGTACAAACTTTTAACTACTAATGTACAGGACTTCAAAATAATAATTTAAAAAAGCTAATAAAGAAAACCCCTGCGATGGATTGGCACCCTGTCCAGGGTGTACCCTGCCTCGTGCCCTAAGCTTCCTGGGATAGGCTCCAGGCCCCCGCGACCCTGAATACAAGATAAAGCGGTATAGAAGATGACTGACTGACTAATAAAGAAAACCTATTTCACATATTTGACCTTGTTTAGACCTCAACCCTGCTTAAATCAATCCATCACCATGCTTTACAGTGGGGATGGTGTACCTTTCACCGTAGTAATCAGAGTTTGAACATGGCATGGTGAACTGTAGTTTTGTGTAGTTTTGTCTTTCTTTAACTTGAGCACCAAAACAAAAAAAAAGCTGATTTGTTTCTGACTGAGAAGATGTGTCTCATGAAACAGAAAAAACTGTTTGAACTGTATGAACATATCAGAAAGTCTAAAAATCTCTAAAATCTGTTCCTCACATGCATCTTTGGATAAATCGCAGGATCTCAGGCTGCAGGTAAGTAGGCTAGTACTATAATAAACAGGGTTGAAGAGCTTGGGATTCATGCTTACTTTCTGGAACGATGGCCTTGGCCTCAATGATTCAGGGGAAGATGTCCTAAATGCACAATTCTCAGTACTCTGACACAGATAAAAATATTTATTCATACACACACTTATACACAACTGAACCTGAAATCATCCAAACATCGCTGATTAAAGGTTTGACCCTTAATATATTTGACCACAGTATAAACACACAGGTTGACACACACAGGTTTTAATGGCTACTAAAGGGATTTTTCCACACCTGTGATTTATTGTAATTATAATTAGTGTGAATAAATAGTCAGTGAGTTTCTCAGCTCATGAGGTGATGCACTGACTTGGCTGGATACTGCACCATGGGGAAGACAAAAGAACCAATAGACCCGCATAATAAGGTAGCTAAACTTAATAAAGCAGGAAAAGGATATAAAAAGATATCTCAAAACATGAATTCAAACTCTGATACAGAGGAGGAAAACAAGAGGTTCTATTGATACTAAGCCACAGTCAGATAGACCAAAAAAGATTTCACCCACTACTGCCAGAAGAATTGTTCAGGACGCAAAGAAAAACCCACAAATAACTTTGAGTCTGCCGAAGAAATAATGGCTGCTCTGGAAAAAAGTGGTGCTGGTGTTTCAAGGAGCACAATGAGGAGGTACTGGAACACAAATGACCTGCGTGGTCGAGTTACCAGGAAAAGCCGTTACTTCGCCCATGCCACAAAAAGGCTCGGTTACAGTATGCCAGACATCACCTAGACAAGCCTCACAGCATCTGGAGCAGAGTCATTTGGAGTGATGAGACCAAATTTAACATTGTTTGGTGGGGAGTCAACAAGTCCAACAGTGAAAGGCACACTATCCCAACTGTAAAGCATGGCCATAGATCTCTTATCTTTTGGGGCAGTGTGAGCTCCAGTGGCACGGGGGAAATAGTCAAAACTGATGGCAAGATGAATGCCAATATTTTTTGATAACATGCTGCAAACAATTTGCATTCTAAAAGATGAAAGCTGCGTATGGGATGGTCTTGGATGTTCCAACATGACAATGATCCGAAGGACAAGGACAAGTTGACCCTCCAATGACTACAGCAGAATAAGATGAAGGTTCTAAAGTGGCCATCACAGTCTCCTGACCTCAGTATCACTGGGAGATCTCAAACGTGCAGTTCATGCAAGACAACTAAAACATTTACAGGAACTGAAGGCATTTTACAGTACCAAGAAGAATAGGCAGCTACACCATCTGAGAGAATTAAGGACCTCATGCACAATTATTACAAAAGACTACATGCCATCATTGGTGCTAAAGGGGGCAACACATGATATTAAGAATTAAAAGGTATGCAAACTTTTGAACAGGGATTATTTGATTTATTGTCCTGTTTTGTTTGATGATTGTGTCATTCTGTTATGCTTTACATATGAACTTAAGCCCTATAGGAAATATGTCCTTAAAAAAAGTTGCTTTATGCAACTCTTCCATCATGAAAACAAGATCTTGGAGAGAAAGCAATGCGACTCTTTATGTATATATATAATAGTGTATATAAATAATGATCTTGGTAGCAGAAAAGCCTCAAGCCTCCATCTCCCAATCCACATTTTCATGTTATAGGAAAATAATCAGTGAAAATTATAAAGCAGACTTAATGTTAGCACCATAAAGCACAGCCCTTGTGCAATAGATATGTTGGGGCACTGAAGGGCTTTGGGGTTGTAGATTAAAACAGATTCCAACTTGATGCTGAATGGGAAAGGGTGCATCAAAGGACCACAGAGAGCAAGCGAGTGAACAGGAATTATATGCTGTACTGTACATTTACACACATGCACACGATAGATAGATAGAGAGAGAGAGAGAGAAAGAGAGAGAGAGAGGGAGAGAGAGAGAGAGAAAGAGAGAGAGAGAAATAATTAGATTGTGCAATCAAAAAGGAACGGATAGAGGAAATGTATGAGATAAAAGGTGAATGTGGTGTGTGCACGACAGAAAAAGAGAAAGAGAGAGTGCAAAGCAATAGGCATTTGGCACAATGCAGCACAGGCGGGTTAGAATGGAAGCAAAGTGTATAGGATATTAATGTCAGAGTGGAGTGTCTCATCAGATGGACAAATTACATCTCCATCAATACTCTCTGCTTGTGTGTGTGTGTGTGTGTGTGTGTGTGTGTGTGTGTGTGTGTGTGTGTCCAGCTATTGATGAATGACAGCCAAATTGAGCATGTGCACAGCCAACTACAGATAAATGTGGGTCAGTCTAAGTGGCAATGAAGGATAGAGGAATATTCCATTTCACTGCTGAGACAACACATGCTGTGGTTTATATCAAAAATACACATCAGTGTAAGAATCCCCCTACAGAGCACTTACCAACTGAAAGTACACACACAGACAGAGGCCCTATATTAATAGTGTTATTAAAAAATAAATTACACCCCCCCAACCACCTCTCAAAAAAGTTTTTTCCACCTTGTTTCTATCTATTGCAAAATATTATGAATTATAAATGCTTAAGCATACAATTTTCTTTAAAGTATTGATTCATTTGTTATCTTTGTCAAGGTACTGAGACTCTTTTTCTGTCACTACATCAACGTTTAGATGTTTAATTTTTTCTTTTATATACTGTATTAATACATTCTTTAAACAACTAATCATTAGGATTAGATTATGTGGTGCCTCCACCATGTGCATTTCTACCAATTGGAAAGTCAAGATCGTCTGGAGCTTGGATTTTTTTAGGTTATGTCTACCTTTATAATAAATAAATACATTAATTAATTAATAAATGTAGCGGTAACCAAAAGTATTGTAATAATTACAATAATAAGTAAAATAAAATGTTTTAATTAAATTCCCCCTTTTTTTTAAAAAGAAAAAAAAGATAAATTACATTAATAAAAATATTTAGTTATTCTATGCAATAAAGTTGCTATACAACAATCAATATTGAGTATGAAGCCTTTTATTATTCAAAACCTGTTGGATCCGGCTGGATGTCTGCTCGATTGCTCCCTGAAGATCATGTTCAGAAATTTGCCACAGAAGTTCATAATTCACTTCAGAATTCCCTAGGTTTTTGTAATTTTTGAGTAGAAGTGAAATTTTTCAGAAAGCAAAAGTCCTGCCACATATTTGCTCCATCTACAGAATGAACTAAACAAGCGGAGTCTAATTAGCACAACCCTTCAGCCAGATAGGCTCGAACTAATTATTGAAATCGCGTTTACTCGCTCTATAACTTTCATATATTTTATGACTGATGCTTTGCTATAAAACAACTCCATGTCAGTGCAAAAATATTCTGGGCTAAAGCACAGAATGATCAGACCCAACACCACCACGGAGTCTCTCCATATTTAGCTTTAAGATTGTGATAATGCCCTTGCTCCTGAATAATCAGAGTCATCCACATTTCTATATCTGCATTGTGAAATGAGAGATTGAGTTGGCTGAGTGACAAACTGTCTACACAAAAAAGGCTTTGGCACCGCGTTGCCACATTGACAGTCAGTTACAGTACACAAAATAGACTCACGCCTCCTCCTAGTCCATGACAGGCCTCTCCATATTTAGAACGAGCCTGTCAATCAAACATCTCTGTGTGGTCTAAATTGAAAAACAGCTGCTTGATAAACACAAGCAATCTACAGTGTGAAAGACAGAACGGTACACGTCACAAAAGCCTCGCAGAAACATAAAAAATGTCCAGACATGAGAACTGAAGGTCAAGAAATATTTATTACAGAGAGCTTCACCACTCTGCAAAAATAAATACACACAAAGAGACTTTCAGACAGAGAAGATATGAAAGTTTCACACTATTATCTAGTGCCACATTTTCAGAAGTGAAGGATAATTTCAAGAAATGTTAGTGGGGTAATGACTGATACAGTCTGAATTGACTAATCTGGATTTGAAAGTTCAGTACCATAAAAGTAACTGCAGTCACATGATGCTGCATGTTGTGTTCACTGTGACTGAACCAAGCCAGGCAGAAAACCAGCAATAAGATGAGTGCAAAGAGAAAAAAACACAACCAGAGGCTTTACACACCAGGGAAGAGAACACCATAAATGCTTAACTAATACACACCCTCTCTCCCTCATACATACAGACACAGAGGTGCACACACACACACACACAAACAGACAGAGACACACACACACAAACCACACACACACACCCCAAATGCACCACGCTGACCCATTTTGCAAGACAGACTATTGAGAAACCAGAGCCAGAATAAGCAGCGAGACGTTGTGGAATGTTCCAGATAGAGATGTTACTATCAGATCATTAAAATCTTTTATCTCTATCAGAACGTTTTACAACGTGTGGCTTCAAAGCTAAACATGCCCCATCACCTTAGCCCAAAACTTCCACAAAAGTCTAGAAATCAAGAGATAATATTTAAAGACAGGACTTCCTTCACGTTTCCTCCCAAACCACAGAACACTACTGAGGAATCCCTGGCCATACAACAGTCAGCTGCTCTAGCCTGCAAAAGAAAAACAGAAATATTATTTTCCACTTTCTCTGCAAAGGAAGCGTGGGTAGAAGTAATGTCATCATTACTATTATTAACAATCTTATACATCTCTTCTGATCTTCCCTGTCAGAGCATTTCACACGTCTCACTCATGTGATGGGTATTCTCGCAGGGAAAAAAATGCTGACACTAGTCTTTTTGGTGTGAATCTTTGTGCACAAGCTGTCAATGATCCAAGGTCCTCTTAATGAAGGCTGTACAATACTGAACACTTCATTAAACCCATAAATTACTGAAATCCCACAAAGCTCATCCTACCACCTGATACAGACAGGTGGATTAGAGGGAAGGAGGAAGGGGACAGAGGTCATGGCAGCAGGAGGGCAGAGAGGAGGAAATCAAGATATCTCAATTACTCAATCATTTTAGGAATTACATAGTTTTATTAAGCTACCAATATAGGTAAACAATAAGTTTTTTCTTTATCATAAACTTCAGACACACTAGGAACAAAGGCAGATCCATAGCAATACTAAATAGATCAAACAAAAGCTAGATAGGAAAAGTAGTGTAAATAATTAGATGTACGGTAAATATTGTTCAGTCACTGCTTAAGTCTCCATTATGTATTCACCTCCAGCTTTCCCTATGCCATCTAATGAATGTGTTTTTCCTCTTCAGAGACTAGACAATTCTGAGCAGACCGCGATTAGTCAGACAGTAAGAGCATACAAACAGGGAGCTCATGTTTTAATGCAACAGAGTCAATAAAAACATGCAATATTACCCAATTAATTACCTTCGGCCAAGCTCACCAATATCACACTTAATTTAATTAACTGATGAAACAAGAAGCTATGATCTTTGCCATGATAAAATAAATTAAATGTACTATCTAGAAAGCAGTGCCCTGTTCAATTTTAAGGAAAAAAAAGACCTTTTGAATCCTTTTGCCGTTTTTCTCTCTCTTGCTGAAGTAGACAGGGATAACACATAACACAGATAGCTTAACCTCGATAGCTGCATATTGGTATTATTACAGCCTTAAATAAGGGCTAATGAACACAAGGGGTGGCCCACTGCCAACTGGCCTCAACCTTGCATCATTATTTAAAGCGCTCAACAAAAGAAGATGGACAAGGGAATGGAGCCAATATAAGCCAAGGCCAAAGATCTCTCCTCATTTACACAGTGATGAGAAATAGAGGAATTATTTGAGAAACAGTTCGTCATCTTGGTTGTTGCACACATACTTGTGTCACAAAGGAATGAGCGATTTTACCAAAAGTTTTCAGGACATTTAACATACAAGAGTAATCAACAGTCAATAACTGAGATATAATCAGTTCTGCATCATTCTGCTTACTAATAAGTCATTATACACCAGTTTATCAATAATTTAACTAAAGATAATTAAAGGGGGAAAAAAACAGCACATGGGACCACATCAACTGGTAGTCACTTGTACTCAGCAAGTTTGTTGGGAAGTGTTCAGATTTTTGCCAAATAATCATTTTGAAATTGGTGTATGAATGCCTGACAATTCTAGGTTTAGTTAAAAATAGATACTGTACAATCATAGGGGTAATTAAAGGAGCCCTATGAATTTTTTTAGACAACTTGCCAAAGAAGTTCAAAGGGCTTTTTTTTTTTTAGAGGAGACAAAAATTCATACGAACGGGAAGTTTTATTCTCATGCTCAAGAGGTCAAAAATGAAGTGCACTGGCACTAACAAGCAGTCAGATAGGAAGTTAGGGGTCAGACACAAAACTCAAGGGGGCAAAGAAAGACAACACAAATGTGTCTGATGGATTACATCAGACACAGATACTGGACATGGTCTCTATATTCCAATTCAACTCCTCTATATTTTATCATATTTCTATATTCCTATTTTTATTTACTATTTAATTTTTATTTCATTATTTGTAAATATTGTAAAAAATCTTTTTACAGCTAAAGTTTTTTCCCATATTTTTCTATATTTCTAATTTCTAATAAGCGTTTCACTTGTGTATGTGACAAATAAAATTTTTATTTGAATTAACTTATTTATTAATTCTTAGTAATTGCCTGTTCAGTGCCATAGTGGTTTAAATCAGGTTACTTATGATTCGATCGAAATGAAGCAAGCATCATAGACAGGCAGAAACAAAATAACTGTGCATGCAAGATAGAAAATAAAAACATAATTGTGCACAGGACTTAACAACAATTCTTAACAGTAATTCTTAACAACATTAACAAATTCAGCAACAATCAGAAAATACTACCAAATTAAGTATTCAGTTTATCTCTTATCTCTCTCTTTTATTTTTTTTGCAATTCACTTCACCAACTGCTTGTCAGTGTATCGTCTAAGTACACTCACTGTGGACAGAGCACGAGATTACGAGGCACATGTGATAGAAAGTCAGGGGTACAGTTAATCACAGGCGTGCCTGTGCAATGAGTGTAGGACAGTTGGTCTAATGAACTGTCTTATGTTTGTGAGCGCTCTAATCACACACGCACCTGTACTGTACCTGTACAATGCTGCAGAGATGAGAGCCTGTCACATGATTAAAGATCATTGCATTTTATGGTAAAATTAGTTACAAAATAAAAGCATTCAGCATGTTGTCAATTTCTTTCGCCACCTAGGGCCCTGAGGACCATTATATTTTTGGTCTCAAGAACCACCTTGGCGCTGGCCAAGTTAAACGTACAGTTTAACTTGTTGGTTGTACAGTTGGTTGATTCACCTCTAATTTCAAACAAAGACCGTGAGTTTGAGAATCTGATGGTGATGTTCTCAGTGGTCAATCTTTTGCAAGATCTGACACGTAGGACTCTAGCTTAACAAGACAAGAGAACAGAGTCTCAGGATGTGATCATGTGTGTGGTGTTTGCTGAAATACAGCAGAGATCAGCCAGTGATTCTCCCTGGGTTGAGGCATGCAAACACAATATAGTAAAATAGGGTTAAAGCAGGGTGCACACATGTGTGTAAACACAAACACACATACATACTGAAGAAAAAGTAAAAATGCACACTGCTGCGGCCTAATAGGTCTACAGCGCAAATGATGGCAGCCATGCATCAGCTATTCACGGTCATTATAGAAGTGCAACTGGGCCGATGTTACCATAACAATAAGCAGGACATATACAATATACTATGCAGCTGAAGGGGACAGTGCTCAAGGCTGGTACTAGTTTCATGCTTTATCACCCTGATTCAATTCAAGCACCAAAACTTGTCTAGTACTCCTAAGATCTCACGTAAATAATAATAAAAAAAACTATAAACATGAATGAATGTATTCACACATTTTTAACATTTAACATTTTTAACAACAAAAATGTGTTTTTTTCAATACTTGTTTCCAAAAAAATAAAAAATAAATCAGAAAACGAAACATTATCTGTTTTTTAATGTTGTTTTTGGAAACAAAAAAAATTTAAAACTGACTTAAAAAAAACTAATAAAATGCTAGTAACACTAATAAAAACAAAGATTTTACTTAAAATCACATTTTTGTAATGTATTATTTGTTCTGTGTATTATAAAACTCGCTTATGTAACAGTTTGAGCAAAATGTGGGCTGACTTTGTGAAGCAGCAGTGACTCTGTAGCAGAAAAGTGTAACTACAGTCTACAGAGTGTCAAAGGGTGGAAATGAGATATTTTCTCCTGAACCCCTGACACCTGCACTTTACTGTAATCATTTCACACCCTCTTGTACATCCGTGTCTTACAGGCAGTGTTTCAGACACTAATCTCTCTCACAGATCCATATAAACCCCAGCCTGATCCTGCAGTGCAAAGCAAAATAGCTGATGCTACAGATTCAGCAGATCTGGTTCCTGTGGAGCATTACACAGCGCTGCAAGCACAGGGAAAGGAGACTAATTTATCTAAAAATGAAACAAGCCTCTTTTACATAAGAACTTTAATGTGGGTATTTAACAGTAACCAGTTGAGGGGTTAAGTGTGAACAGACCCGAGGAGTCTGGTTACTCCATGGGGCTGAACAGTGTACAGTTCCTTGCAGCACTAATGACTAGCAGGCTATGAGGACCACTGCAGCTAAACTCAAGTGATTGAAGTCTACCAAATCAATGAATTTCTACATCTAAGACAGATTACAAGTAATGAGACTTTCTCGTTAAAGTCTTAATGTTAAGAAAGTGATACAATATTTGAACTTTTGTTGAAGGTTTTATGAAAACATTAGCCGGAAAACACCGTCATCATGCTTCCTGGTTGGGATTCCACCGCTCTAAACCGTACAGAATAATAGCACAGTATAACAACCAAAAATTATATTAAAAAAGGGGGAAAGAAAGATAATTTAAGGCTATCTCACACAGTTTCTTGCTCTGCTCTTAGTTATTACTGATATTTCTAGTTTTCATTTAGTTGAAAGCTGATTTCATTGCAAAATGTGCAAAAGATCATATTTAGCAGTGACATTCTTTGGGCTGAAGGACAGAAACTCTAACCAGAAAACAGCCTTTTTTTGCCACTCCTCATCTCCATTAATAATAAATCTAAATCCTGACCCAAGAAAAATTATGCTTCCGGCACTCAGCCCAGTGCTGCTCCTTGAGCTGACTGATGCCTGTAAATGAATAACCCATCTTCAAGATCCCTCACCCTTCACACACACAAACAATAGCCGGCCTTTGCTGGGCTTCTCCAAACCCCTGCTTTCGCATCAGGCCGGGACAGATGGTGGCATTCAGTCATTCTAAAGTGCACATAAATTTCTAGCTAAAATGCCAGGCCAGCACTGTGGCATGAATATGCTGTTCCAGTCGAGCAGATGTGAAGGGGAGATTTAGGAGCATTAATTTTTAAGAGACAACAGAATCACTGGAGTGGAAACACAAAACACACATATTAACGGGCCGATGACAGTCTTATCTATTTCTTTAATGATGTGTGAAATCAGACAGAAAATGAAAAATACAGTCAGCAAATGCTTTACTCCTTACGTTCTACTACAAGGCCAGCTCTAGTAATCCTATTGTTAGAACTTCTACAAAAGTTTCCCCATCTGACTTACTCAACACACACAATATATGCAGTAGATTACCCTTATCTTAATCCAGGAGCTTCAGCATGTCTTATATGGAGGGATTAAGCAAACTGCTGACTTTCACACCCCTGGAGGTTTCTACAGTGGCTTTCAGTCTGAGCACTTAGCGTGTGTAAAAGCTCATGCAGCACCATGAGGTGAGGGTGTGTTTAGCTCAGCTTAACTATTGACTGCTTAATGAGAGACACTGCAATGATGGCAGTCTTGGGCCACAGACAGCTGCCTGATAAGAGCGTGAGGTTCAGCACTAACTGCACTTATCATTCTGAGATGCTGTCAGGCACCTGATGTGACGTTAAAGAGCCACAGCATGTTACCAGCACACAAGCCAAGTCTAAAACCTGCGCTTAACATTTTGTGGCTATATTGCTGCACATCATTTAGCAGTTTGTGCCCAGGTCTGATAACTTGAGCTTGGAGAAAGTAAAAAAAAAAAATTTAAAAAAAAAAATTTTTTTTAAGTGTTATTTTGTACTTTAAAGCAGGAACACCCACGCAACATGTGTTAAGGCAAAAAACACTTACTTTTTTTTTTTTATTATTACACTTCCATGGCAGCAGATGCACCAAAAGGGGGAAATATATTGTAAAGGTTTTTTTTTTACAGAATAGTTTCTGAGAAGAATCATCTCTCAGTTTTTGTTCCCCGGCAGGTTTCTAGTGTCCACAGTAGTTTAACGTGGCTGATGTGAAAGTTTTTCAAAACACATTAGAGTACTAATGACACTAGATGAAATTTAGATTACCTAAAAAACCTAAGGCCTTTATTTTTTTTTATGTTAATTCCGTTAAAATGCTGCACCATCATGTTAGAATAATAAACATATTATTTCCTAAAGACATGCTAGTTAATTTTTTATTTTATAACAAATTACACCAAAACAACTTTTAAAAAATTTTTTTTAGACTTTTTATTATTTTTTAAATTTATTTATACCTAGAGTTGCACGACTGAATCGATTATGCAATTTGTTACTCAAGTCAATCAACTCATTGAAGGATTCACAATTATTTAGGCTTGTTTTTGATTAATTATTTACAAATGTTAAATGGTCTAAAATTATTTAAAACATAGCACAACTTTTGCATAAAATACAAATTGCTTCCATCTTTTGCAAGTACTCACATTTTGCGAGAGTATTGCTTCTTCCTCTTTTTAGCTCATGTGTGCTTGGAGCATTACCGCCACCTATTGGACTTGAGTGTGGAGCAGACGATCGGCAGGTAGAAAACAATAACGCTTTGTACGAGACACAACATTTAATCTATCAGTAACATGTTACATAGTCTTTTTTTTGGATACTTTGACTAATTACTGTTTCATAACCTATAAGAAATATAGCACTAATACAGCACTAGTCAAACCTTTTACCTGTTTATAGATAAATTTAAATTCATTTTAAATTAGTTCCTGTTATCACCTTTGTTGAAGCAGCTATAAAGAACTGCTCCCTCATCACCTGCTCATTCTCCCCCTCTCATAAACATAAAGCAAAAATGCTGCTTGTCACATTAGCAAGAACACAGAACGCTCTCCATCCTGAATGCTTTCTCATGCTGGAATGGAATTTCTTCCATAAAAATGAAATTAAATCCTCTATAAAAAACAAAATGAAACTGTTTAGCGAGTCCTGACGAACCCTGCTCCAAGAAAATTGTGCTTCAGCACGTAGCATAACAGCTAATATCATACAGCTCTACGTAGTACAGTGCTAGGTGTTTCACAGTCAGCCCACCATGGGGTACTGGGGACTTTTATAATAACCTGTGATACATTCTAG
Organism: Clarias pachynema; assembly: GCA_030014365.1. NCBI lineage: Eukaryota > Metazoa > Chordata > Actinopteri > Siluriformes > Clariidae > Clarias > Clarias pachynema. Next base: position 12,545,478 of record JAQMYL010000007.1, on the reverse strand, counting down.
ATAGAGATGTGACAGTGAAAAACATATAGTCTGGAAAGAATAAATAACAAGAAGAGGCTCTAACAGTCTGCTGTGTGATCATCAAAGTCTCAGCCAGAGAAAGGAAAAGAAATAAAACAACAGCATTGTGAAATTAATCCTGTCGATTGACAATAATTAAGACATTTCATCATAGTACTGTACTTTAGTTGTTGGTGTAGGTCAGAGATAGCCTTGTGGTAACCTGTGGTACCCAAGACTCAGTATACAATATGACACATAGGAAGTGTAATGTACAAACCGGATTCCAAAAAAGTTGGAACACTAAACAAATTGTGAATAAAAACTGAATGCAATGATGTGGAGATGGC
>JAQMYL010000007.1:12511830-12536679 GCA_030014365.1 Clarias pachynema | reverse complement strand
GCGCTCACACACACACACACACACACACACACACACACACACACACACACACACACACACACACACACACACACAGCTGACCTCTCAATTCTCAATCACTCACTGACAACAAAAGCAGCTGTCAGTGTCTCAGCTGCATCCTCATACAGCTTCAAACCAGTGTGGACATGCATCCTAACAAGCTGGGTTATTTAAAAAATAAAAAATAAAATCACTATAATGTACAGTACATTCAACAAATAAAGACTTCCTATTCTTCTCTCATAGGAACTTGTATCTCTCTCACTCTCACCCTTTATGACCAAACACTTTATTTTTGTACATTTGTATATTATCAACACATGCAGGTGTATGCAATTCTGAATCTGTTCATAATCTGCATTTTATCAGAACTTTGAATGTTTTGAAAGGATCACAAAGCTAATCTTACAAAGCTGTTAAAATATGATTTCACAAGACATGAACTACATATGTTTAACGTTCCACATATTAAGTATGATGGTACCGATTGATTCCTGGGTAGGTCACTCCATAATACTACGTTTAGTCCAGTAGGTGGTGCTTAAACACTACTAACGACACACACCGAGCAATTCCGATTACAAAGATACATACACTGAGTACTTTATTAGTGTTAAACACCTGTACACCTAATCATTCATGCAATTATCTAAATCAGGCAATCATGTAGCAGCAGCGCATTGTAAAAGAAATCATGCTGACATGGGCAATTAGTTTTCAAGAATTAATAAGTTCAAGTATAACATCAGATCTCCTGGAATATTCATGCTCATCCAGCTCTAAGGTTTACTCAGGATTGTACAGTAAGGAAAAACAGCCAGTAAGCAGCAGTTCTGCATTGTTGATGAATGAAGTAAACAGAGAATGACCAGTCTTACTTGAGCTGACAGAAAGGCTACAGTAATTGAGATAACCACTCTGTTTATATTGTGCTGAACAGAAAAGTGTCTTCGAAAAAACAACATGTTAACTATTGGAGGAACAGACAGATGAGGCAGCAGTGAGCACCAACTCACCAAAACTGGACAGATGATGACTGGATGGGAAAATGCATCCTTGTCTGATTAATCTGCTGAGGCGCACAGTTGGAAGGGTCGGAATTTGGTGCCAATGTAACAAACCCATGGACCCAACCTGCCTTGGGGCATGAGGTGGGGCATGAGGTGGGGTGTGTTATGCTGTGGGAAATATTTTTTCTTGGCCGACTTGGGGGAATCATCAAATGTGTTTAGATGAACCCAAATATTCTACTAATAATCGGAATAATGGCCAAATCGGAATAACATTCATCATGTAAACACCTTAATTGGAAGAATCTGGCCTGATTGGAATGAATTTTCAATCAGGATGAGAGGCGGGTGTAAACCTTTGATATTCCATTCGGTAGGTAAATATTAGCCATGTAAATACATGATCTGATTGTTTTGCTCATGTCAGAATAAATAAAGTGTTCCCAGCACGTTTTTGCTAAAAGTTTATAGTTTGCTACACATGATAGAGATGGGTGTGTCACTCACTCTGTGTCTGTGTCAGTCAGAGTGAGTTCTGAGCTTTCATTTCTGGAATCAGAGTCCACCTCGCTCTCTGGCAACTCCACCCATGTCGTTGCTGACTGACCTGAAAGCGTAGGCATACACACACATACACACACACATCAGTTTATTATTATTATTATCATCATCATGTCCATTGACTTGTGTTACGTTAGCTAAATGAGTCGTCACAAAAAACTTAGAAATCTAAACACAGCCTCAAAGATTCCAAAACCATTTGCTATGTTCATATTCAGGAATTTATTACCATCTTTCTATGAACTATCAGAAACCGTGAACCACCCCCTTAATCGATAATATGGTAACACAGTAAGCACATACTGGTGCTACAGAAGAATTTTCTCCAAATAAACTATATGGCTTGTCAGAAGATCAATATTTGTCTGCCTTTGGCAGTTTGTCAAGGCGAGCTTAATAAACCTACTGTCAAAGTCAGACTGGCCAAGCAGGCCATTCGAAAAAACACCAGGAAGGCCTGGGGCGATGAAATAAACAAGTTTCTATCTGCAAAGCAAAAGTCTTAGGCATAGAAATGTATGTTTGATATAAATAGCTTGACATTTTGACAGTGATTTTAGTGTAAGCTAAAACCACCTCATAAGAGTGACATGACAGACCTGACACTGATTAAGATGGTGCCAACTAGCCTGTCTCTCTCTGCTGTGACTATCTGGGTTGTGACATGTTCATGCTGCCAAAACTGTTAAGGCCAACACAGGCTGATTAAAAGAAAAATGATCTGAAAAGTCTGTTCGCTAGCCCATTCACCACCTCTCCAACACTGTAAAACTAAAAAGCATGCTTATGATCTGTCTTCAGTTTATGAAATGGCACTGGCTCACTACGAAACAACAATAAATGCACAAGCTAGTGAGCTAGTCCACTCCCCATGATTTCTGTTTAATACATGCAGAGATGGGGGGGGGGGCACGTCTGGCCACAGTGAAATCAAACATTGCATACACAAACACAAAGCTGCATTAGAAACACACAGCTCCATCACTGAAAGCAGATTCAGTGCTACTCACTGAGGGGATGTCGGTGGAGATTTATGCTCGCCTCCAGTTCAGTTCTAAAGTCCTCTTCAGATGCAGCACTTTCCACCTCCACCTACCACATGCATACAAAGTAAGTAAGAGTAAAAATGACAACTGGTTTTAAGTGTATTTACAACGCAAACATGGAATAAGCCGTGCAGGTTAGTTTAGTGCATCAGTCTCAGTATTTGTAGTAAAGATGTATTACAGTGTGTAGGATGTAGTAAGGATTAAAATATTTCAAAAAAAAAAAAATAAGTGAAAGTTCACAATCTGAACTGAAGCAATATCCATAAATACAACCATAAAATATTTGATTAATAATATTAAAACTCAATTGTTTGACAACATTTAAATATTGTCAAATGGTCTTCATGGCATTTCACACCAGCAAAGACAAGATCCAGGGTGGGTTTGCTTTTTAGTGTGGAGTCTTTCTGTGCATGAGTATGTAAAAGTATGTAAAACAAAACAAACAAACAAAAAAAAAGTATGTAAATGTGTGTGCATGATGCCCTCTGATAGACTGGCATCTTATACAAGATATGATCCTGCCTCAAAGCAAATGTTTCCAGGATTCACTATGACTATCAGTTACAGCAGATGAATGAATGACTGACATATTGCACTACACTTCACTAAGCCAAAAGAGCTCCAAAATCTCACTTTCTTGTGAGTGATGCAAAAGTGGGCTAACATTAACATTGACTAACATACAGTACACGTCTTTCAAATTGCACATGTAGGTAGAGTAACTACTCCTCTATCCTAAGGTACTACTGTATACAGCATAGTTTTTCTCGCATTTTTATTTTCGATACTATAAAAAAATATTTTTTTTTTTTTTTTTTTTTTTTTTTTAAAGTTCCTCTAATATTTTAAAGGAATTCAGCGCACTTGGTTGAGCTTCTTCTCAAAACTGCTCTAAGAGATTAACTTTCTACAAACAAATGGTTAATTCTCGGGCTCACACACAGTCGTACCTGCTGCTGTCTTTCGGCTTGGGTAAAAGTCTGGTAGGGGTTTGACACAACTTCCTCTTCCATGAAAGGTGACTGCTCTCTGTGGTATAACGGTGGACTCTCCCTGTCACTTCTCACACTGTCTCTTTCCTCCTCCTCGTCTTCCTCCTCATCCACAGCCATCTCTCTCTCCTCGCCAGGAAGAAGCTCCGTAGCAATTACAGGTTTGGCATAACGAATAGTACAATCTAGAATCAGCTCTGGGTCATTGTCGATGTCTTCTGAAAGGACAGGGTCATCCTGTAAGACCTGTTACAAACAAACCGATTAGTTTGTTTAGTTAATTCTAACAGCAAGACACAGAGAAACTCTGCAGAGTCAGATGAAGTAAAAAAAAAAAAAATGCTGTTTCTTTTAACCCATTAAAATGACAGAGATATGATCAGGTTCCTGGGTTTTACTGCTAACTGGTTTTGAGCTTGAAATTCCTGTCTGCTGGATGTGTGGTACAACAAAAGCAAAAAGCAAAACACTGTTATGAATGCATCATTCTATAGCATACTGTAGAACAAAGACAAGTGCCCTTGTAATAAAGTGAGATTCATACAAAATTAGCATTATATATTTTAAATGTTTTAAGAGTATTAAAAGGATATTTCATGGTGGACTCGAATTGTTTGCTGTGACCAAGTCTTTATGAACTGATGTTTATTTCAATCCCTCACTCCCCTCCACCTACTAGCCTGTGGTTAAATCTACGTCCAAGTTGTTGCTTTTTTACTACTTTTTGTTCGTCTGACTGTTGAACAAAATCTGAACAAAATGCTGCACTCCTCCAGGTACAAGGTATTTTATTTTTATTTTTTGGACAAGCTGAGCACTAGGCTAAATATACTGAACTGAACTGTTAAGGGCTGATTTTCAAGTAATACCGAGTTGCTTTATACGAGATACATGAGAATATCAGGTGTCAACAGCTCTCCATCTCTCAGATTGATGTTCAATACCTGAACAGTCTGAACAGCCCCTAAAGCATTCACCATATTCATTTTTATCTCTACTGTATGTGTTAGTATTATTTTTTATCAGCAACAGTGAGGGAGTAAGAAAAAGGAGGTTTGTGTTTATTTGCCATGCACAAAGCAGGCCTTCATCTCAGCAACAGGATTCCTGCTTGTCCTCTTATGACTGTAACGTGAACATACACACTCTTAAAGATCATAAGAGCTGAAAGTGCACTTTTCCCCTTGCTGCTCTCTCATCAGCCGATTCAGCACCTTTCACACCCCTCCCTTCATATAGCCCAGAACCAATTTACCATGAAAAATGTGCAGAGTCTAAAATCTTAATGGTGCAATTAGTCTCGTTTTGGGTAGATTTACGGCAGCACTTGACTCTTGTGCCTTAACTACATCTTTGCTAAAAATTCAAGGATAACACGGTCATGCGTCTAAAAAGCTCGGATAAAATTAACTGGACACCACATTTGGAAGTTCCTTGTCTTGAGGACTAGTTGCGCGGTACATGCTTGTTCTGCCAATCCTTCATTTCTATTCGTACACCTCTTTTAGGGACATCCTCCTACTTGTTCGATCCCCCTATCCCTTTCCAAGCACGAATGGAAAGAAGTGAGTGTTCTAATATCATCCAAGTATCATCTAATCACAGCATTTATTAATGGTACAATGACATAAACCTGTTCTGTGTACTGATAACTCAAGTTTAGTTTTAGGCCTTAAAAGTGTTACTACCTTAGGTGCAGGTGGCGGAAGTTGGGTGGGCGTGTACTCTCGATCCTGATGATCTGCAGGTTTCTCCCCAGTGTTTCTGTCCTCTTCCTATTTTCAAATACACACATGCACACAGACAGAAATGTTTTTTGTTGTTTGTTTTTTACATTTGTGATGAAACCAGCCAACCAACAGAACAAATGAACAAATAAACACAGGTTACGTAAGTAGTAAGTGGACTGATTAATGTTTCTCATATCAAAGCTATTGACACTTTTCAGCAGTCACTTTTTACTTTAATAAATTCGCTGTGATTTCTGTTCATTTCAAAGCTGTTAGAATGAACTAGAAGATTTGAGATTCGTCACTTATGTCATGCCAGAGCTGGATTGTCAAAGCACTCAGGCCAGTCATAATCTACTTGAATAAATTATATCTTAGGTGTCTTTTAGGTGTCAGCAGCAGCCATAACTCACCAAGCAGTTAGTATTAATGGGCATTATGACCACCATCAAGGGCTCTGCACAGGAATGTGTGCATGAGTGTAATGTAGGAGTATGAAACACCGGTCATAGGAGGCAACTGTGCTATCAATGGACTCCATTTACCACAAATAATTAAACTCCTCAGATAATTCAGCAAGGACTCCTTGGGCTGAATTTGATTTTAAGAAGGTTTAGAAAGTTGGTATTGGTTAAGACATTAGCACATTACCTAATACCTCTGTTACACTACACATGGCAATCCCAAGTTGCCAGCAATCGCAACTCCTTTTGAACCCAGACCCGTCTGACACATCCTGGTGCCCGAGTTCTCGTCGCATGGAGGTCTCTGGCTCGCTGCTGAGAACCGTAGCCCAGTGTAGTCTGCTTGCGATGTGTGTGGTGACTGTGGACAGTTCCACTTGATCAGGAAGATGGTCTTGGACTCGGCTGATGAGAACAGCTCTTCTCTGATGGCTTGTGACTACAGTCGCTCAGTAGCACAGGACTGAAATTCCCACAAACCTGAGCCTCCAATAGCGAAAGTGGAAACTTCATATTAACTTGAACACCTTTCCTGGTATACTCAACTTCCAACCTCCTCACAAATCAATCCCTGAGATCACCCAAATGTGGATGGGTTCCCTGTTGAGTCTGGTTTCCCTTAAGTTTTCTTTCTGTTGACATCTCAGGGAGTTTTTCTTTGTCACTGTCACCCTTGGCTTGGTCATCAGGGACAAACTGATGATTATAATTTATACAGATTTCCTCACACTTTTTAAACTAATTTCCATAATTTTGTGATTCCGTAAGGCTGCTTTGCAACAATTACCTTTGTGAAAAGCATTACGTATATATAAAACTGAATTTAATTGTTTTTAAATGCTCGGTTTTAACACCATGGAAATAAAACGTTGACTTTTCAGAGGTTAGCCATAAATAACAAGCAGTCTTGGAAACACCTGAAAAAAGTCAGATAACTGCTGCCGAAAGTAACTGATATTTAGCCTGCACTTTCCTCAACAGCCCATGGGATGACGGTACACCACTTAAAGGTTTGCTCAGATGTTTCTAAATAATCAACTTGTTTAGTTAATTATTATAATCATACACCTACTGGCCACATATAAAAACATCAGTACACCTGCTCATTCGCTCAATTAGCCTGAATGGCAAGGCATAAAATCATGCAGACACGGATCAAGAGTTTCACATTTAACATCAGACTGAGAAAAAAGTGTGGTCTCAGTAACTTTGTCACGTGGTTGCTGGTGCCAGATGAGTTGGCTTGAGTATTATATAAACTGCTCAGTCTCGGATTTTAACAGAACTCAGGAACAATTTTCACAACACACGAGCAGAGTAAATTAGTGCTCTCGCTTGGCCTATTGGCAACTAATGTCTATAGTTTTAACATAGGATTGTCAGTGTTTTAATTGTAATTGCAGTAGAACAAAACAAAACAAAAAATTTACCCAAACTAGTCTTCTGACTTATGCTAAAAATATAACACATGTTCACAGGCTTTACCTACTGTACAAAATCCTAAAAGATGAAATGCATCAGTTTTAACATACACTCCTGCCAATATGTGGCAAATCCTTTAAACACTGTGTCTAAAAGGAATAAAAAGAAAAGTGGGTGTACATTTAATCAAGTTTTAATCACTGTGTCTAACTAAAGGCTTACCCCTAGAGGTTTCCGGATGCCCAGGTATACCGTGCCTGGTGGCACAGCCTTGAGGACATCTACAGCCTGAGACAGAGAGCATGTGTCCAGGAAGTTGTCATTAACAAAGACCAGCTGATCTCCAGGCAGAAGGCCACCATGACTCTCTGCAACACCTCCAGCTACCAGTGAGCGAATGACTATAACAGAGCGCGTAGTGTCCAGAGGGTCCTGCAGAGGGCAACACAGACCACAGCAAACATATTCATATACAGAGAACGATGCAGAGAGCGCGGGCAAGGAAGAGAGAGAGACGTCTTAAATAACATGATAAATAATACAGTAATGCTAGCAGGACTAAACATGTTAATCTTACACTCCTGATATTTGCTGAGAAACAAATGTCTTGTCTGTAGACCCTTCACACATCTACATTACGTACGCAGAATCCTTACAGTACCTGCACAAGCAGGTAGGACACAGCTATAACTGAAGGAGACAGCAGAGGCGGGGAGCCGTGCGAACACAAAGCAAACTCTATTCACTCTAAGAGACCGTGTGTCCAAGCATCAATCAAAGTCCTAGCAAGCTTATGCTATAAAACTGCAATTCAGCTCCAATTTGATGTCTCTGACAATGTATTTGATGACCCATATGGGTGGCTTTTATGTGACGAGTGACAATATAAAAGTGATTAACAAGTGGTTGGTTTAGGATGAAAGCTGAAAGAGCTGAAGTCGTATCATTAGCAAGCACATTCATCTGACCACGACCAGGAGAAATATTTATGACCATAATCCCCTCTGAGGAGAACAAGAACGGACAGTAGAACTTAGATTAATTTAAAACTTGGCCATTTCCCCCCCCTTTTTTTTTCCCCAAAGCTAATCTTTTGGTCAATCTTTAGTCACTGATTTATCAGAGTTGAATTTACTAAATTTTGTTTTGTTCACAAAAGCAATTATAACTTAATTATACAACTGTCAAAGTTTAATTAAATTTCAAAAACAACATTCATTAAAATGTCAGCTGCAGGCTGTAAGATTTCCTTCTGTTCTCAAGTTGCACATACAGCCAGTAGAGCAGAACATAATGTAAAACATACATGTACACACACACACACACAAAAAAACATGGCCTGAGTAAAATTGGCACGCTGTATGATGAAAAAATAAATAGTTGCACTGCTGCCATAAAAATCACCTTTTTCTTTCATGCAAAACTAAAAACTTTATGACCTGTGATGTCACTTAGCACAGCATCAAAGTCAAGATCGCACCAAACTGTTTGGTTTGTTTCTGCTGTGATCTGGAAACGGCCGGAGTGCTGAGTGGTGCAACAGGTCATAAAGTGGAAAGATTAATTTGTCAAAACACAGAAAGGCAGGAGCAATGCAGTTATGGGTAAAATACTTTCCTTTGAACATCACACAAGTTTCTGCATCCCAATTAAAGTAATTTGTAGTGTGAAGGAATACATTCTCAACAACACAGCACCAGACAACACAGTAGAATTACACAAAATGAACTGGAAAGGAATTGCTGTCTACTAACACACTACTGCCTTCAAGAACAATCTGTATCTTTCCTCCCTACACAGAGCAGCAGAAGAGGTCTTGGGCTGTGAGCAGAGCTTCTGACTGGTCAATTATCTTCTGATTGGGTGAGTTTCACTCTGCTAGACAGCAGTGGAGAACAGGAAACACCTGGCTTAGCGTCCAGACCCATTATAGACCACTGATTAAACATTGCAGAGGTGCTGCTGAGTAAGCAAAAGAGCAAGAGAAATGCAATAAACTGAAGCCTGCTGGGAGAGAGTATAAACACCAAAATGGAGAAGGCAAGAGACGTATTAATGGAGAAAGAAGAACAGAGAGAGAGAGAGAGAGAGAGCGAGCAAGTAAAGAAAAAAAGCAAATGGGGAAAAGTTGGAGAGGGGATTTGAAGTTCCACTCCAGCTGGCCCTTTTAGAGGACACTGGCTGCATTGTCCAGCTGCCGAGTTACAGCCAAGTGCGTTCCTCTTTCCAAGGCCTCTCTCATCCCACATGGCCAGTGATGTCAGTGGTGCAGCTGGAAAAAAAGCACATGAAGCAGAGCAGAGTTGGTGGGGCCATGCTGGGACAGCACAGGGGGCTGAACAGCACCAAAGCACGGCATGCAACTGGCACCAGAGACAGACGGGCAGCTGTGGACAAATTCTCAAGCCTTGACCGCTAGAATTTGATGGTGACAAAACAATGAAGTGTAAGAAAGATAAAAAAAAGAAGACGAGAAAGCGTCCTATTTCTTGTTTATGTTTCAGCCTGAGTGAAGATTTGCAAGCTTTGACTTTAAAAGTTTATATAAACCAGAGCTTATTACAGAGTGCAGCTGCGTTTTGAGTGTGAGAGCCCTTAGGACAGTGACCAATGACAACCATCCAGGCAGAAAAGCTACCGGCTACAAACAATGATAATCTCAACATGCTGCTCAGAAATCCTGTTGTGTACATTTAAAAATGCATTAATTTACCTAGCTAAATATAGCACCCAGACACAAACACAGTCAGCACACTACTTTTATATATGTTGTGTAGACACAGACAGAGAGATCTAGTCAGGACTTTACAAGTGTACACTACTGGCAGACTGCTTGCTTCTTCTTCTTTTTTTTTTAATTTTTATAAAGGAGACCAATTTTGAAAATTTACTTTGTAAATTTTTTTTTTTAGATATCTCCCCTTTTTTCTAGTTTACATTTGGATATTTATCCTTTATAAACCCACTCTTCAGATTTGTCTGTTATTTGTGACATTTACTATATTTAAAAAAAAAAAAAAAAAAAAAAGTGGAAAGACCCCCCTCCAGCTCAGGGCTCAGTTCCCCCCAGGAGTCATCATTTTAATTTGCAATTTGCAAATACTTGACTGTTAACACGAACAACACACTTTTTTAGTTTCCAAATTTCCATGTGTGTGTATATATACCTGGTGGATCTATTCCAACTGTCTGCGGCTCTTAAGTCTTACTATTTTAAAATTATTGTTAGTTAATCTCAATTGTTGTATACAAGGTACACTGTGGTGCTAATGTTGCTAATGGTACCTTGTGCAGCACACCAAAACAGGATGCATTTTCCAGATTTTAAGGAATAGTCAGACGGTACTATAGAATCTCAAACTCTAAGCCCAAAAAGATAAATATAAAACAGGGCTGTTAGGGCGCTACATCTCCAGTCCATTTGTTTAAGAGCTAAAGACGGGTAAGTTAGTGGTAAGCACTACCAGCTTACCTAGCCTTCTTCAGCTCTTCTTTGTGTTTTTTATTTTGTAAGTTTTATATTCCTGAACACTGAAGAGGCCATTGTGACTTTAAACTCTTATAGGTATCCATATTAATTACTAATAATTTCATAATCAAATTAATTAGTAATAATAATGATCAATTGCTAATTTAAACCCTGTTTTCTTCACCATAAAAAGCCTCAAAATCAGTGGGAAATGCCTTATAATGGGAATGTTTCGCCAGACATTTCCAGTCTTCCACCATGGGGCATTAAGCGGCAGTTCAGTTAAAGCTACATAGTTAAACAGCACATTTAAGAAAGAAAAAAATAAATCAAGTATGCAGTAGTCTGTGATCTGAGTGGTACTGGAGTCCTGTTTAAAAAGAAGTAAAATATGTGAGCGTTATTTTTTAAATTTGTTTTTCTTTTCGAGAAGGGAAGTTTTTTTATTTAAGATTTCTTAGTAGGTAAGCTTAGTGTGATTGATCTGAAATGGTTAAAATCATTGTGTGTTTCACGTAGGTAGAAATCTAAAGTATGGTGGAATCATCAGCTCTGTTACTTTGCCTTATCTTAAACTGTGCTGAACTAAAATTCCAGGAACTCTTTCCATCACTTCTTCCACAGCCATCTCTTTCCTCTTCTCTCTGTTTTTGTCTCTTGGGGAAAAAGAGTTCTCGACGGGACAGTGTTCTCATAGCATGAACAATCAAATCACTCGCACTGACCCAAAATCGACATGATTGCAAGATGACAAAATCTCTCCCAAGTATTTCTCTGCTGAACAGTCAAAGTCACAGTATGCAGTTTTCGATAACATTTAACTTAAAAACTTTTCAATTTTGCTAACTACAGAAGATCTTTATGGCACAAATGATTAAACTGTATAAAAGTAAACTTTGGCATCAATGTCAAACGTACAAAATCAGGCTTTCCAGAGCTTATTTTTTGCAAATTAAGCCATTTACAGTATAATGGTGCACCAGGGTGAAACATGGGAACTCTGTGTTTTGTAGCATGGACAATACAGAACAGAAAATGCTAATAAATCCATCACCTTCACTGGCCTTCATCATACACATGGTGGAACTGATCACTCAGTTACAATGAAGGAAACTGATGCAACTGTCTTATAAAAGCATCAGCTTTTAGATTTACACACCATTTGATCAACTTTCTTTTCTGTCATGGCAATAAAATCAAAATATAAATAAAAAAATAAATAATAAATCACAAAGATAGGCTATGCCTATCTGCCAGAATATTCCTGCTAAATGGTGCACTGATGTGCAGGTAAGAACATACTGACTGCCAAAAAAAATGCATTCTCCTAGACTTTCCGTTTTCTTGGCAGGAAGGCAGTGCTATAAATTACTTAAGTCATGGATACAGGGGAGCATGGAAGCTTGTATTATAAACATATAAATATATACATATACACATTTTATAATTTAAAAAAAGTGCATCTCAATGAAACAGGAATATTGCAGGAAATGTTTTTTTTCCTAATTTAATTTAAAAAATGAAACTTCCATTTATTCAGAAATTCTAAAAAGTGGAATATGAGGGGTGTTTAGGTCAAACTGTGACTTTGGACTGTACAGAATAAAAAATAAATAAATAAATAAAAAACAGTTATAAATGCAAAAATACCTTTTATTTCTTTATGTTCAGTAATCCTCTGCTACACTAATGTACGTATCAAAGGCGTTTCACTAGTGCTTGGATACCATCATGGTAGAAAGTTTTCTTTACACAGGAGCCATTATCAGATTGCCTGCTTTACAACTGAAATGCTGGCCTCCCAGGAACACCTTTAAACATGTAAAAAAGGTTTGGAGCGAGGTCACGACTGGACAGGGGATGTGGCAATAACTTTGCCTTCTTTAAAACATTTGTACTATTCAAATGTTTTACCACGGCTAAGAGTATCACCACTGAATGGTGGTCGCTGAAAATGTTAATTGGTTTTATGATTTCATTCATGAGAAACTTCATCACAAGTTCTGGTTTGACTTGAAGCTTCATATTTCACGCCTTTTTTGTTTTTGATGATTATGGCTTACACTTGAACATAAAAAAAATCCAGTATCTTAAAATAAACTACAATCAAAAAATGATTTACAATATATTTACAATACAACTTCTAAAAAGTATGTTCCTGTATGCATTCTTGGTCAGGGTCCATGCTGGTCAAAGAAAGATAGATAGAAAAGTATCAGAACACCCAGTGCATCACAGCCTACCGTATATGGGGCTTAGCTGGCAAAAAATTTTAGGGGTGTCATTGTTGACCCAGCCTCCAAATTTCCCAGATCTTAATTCAACAAAGCATCTATGGAATGACACAGTTCAGATCCAAGCAGGCCCCACCCCAACAACCTACAGCACCCAAAGGATCTGGTCATAATGTCCTGGTGCCACAGAACATCAACACTCCCAGACGTCTTGTAGAGTCACGACCCAATGGGCCAGAGCTGCCAATGTTGACAGATCCTTTGAGTGTTCTTGCTTGTGAGGTTGGGCCTGTGTGGTTCGGCATCCGTCCCAAAAAACCTTACATGGATATAATGTTTTGTTCGTATAAATTATGGCTAACCGGTGTGTGTGGGCCCACGCATGTGTGTTTAAGTTTGTGCTAAAGTACTATTAAAGTAAAAGTTTTTGGTAGGTGTAAAAAAAAATTATAATAATAATAAAAATAAAAAATTTTTTAACTAGTTTACTAGTTTGTTTTTTATTATTTTGTGAAAAAATAATTCGGGAGACGCAAGATGAGTAATAGAACACATCAAAAGAAGATGGTTTTTGGAATTTTTGTCAGTCTGTCTGTCTGTCTGTGCATCACATAAAAACAACAGAACAAATATAAATGGGGTTTTCAGGCTTTGTTTCATGGCAATCGTCCCATGGGAAGAGAAGATATGCTACTTTGAATGGAAATGGAAAATGCATTTATTTTTTTAAATATATATATATAAAATATTTTTTAAAAATAGACCTTGAAAAAAAAAAAAATCATTAATTCATATATCTCTCACACCTTCATTTCACGCACTTCACGGTCACACGTAAAAATTTAATTTCATTCCAAAATTCTTGCTGCTGTACATTTTTAAAAATGCGCTTATGAGTGTGCAATTACATTCCACGTGAAGTCACTGGCACATCTAGTGTATATACTGTGTATGCACGCACGCACGCACGCACGCACGCACACAAGCTGTAGGTAATTATTCCAAAGTATCATGTGTTTGGTTTACATTGGTCCTTTATGTGTAAAAAATACATTCCAATATTAGTACATACTGTACCCAAAAAAAGCAGGAACATTTTCAACTGTTTACATTGTTGAAGCACCTGCATACTGGATGTTATATGGTCTGGTTAAAATACTCGACCACAGGAAAGCTCGTCAATCATTCGCCTTTTCAAAACAGCATTACAAATGTGAATTCAGGCAGAACCTTTAGTTGTTGTCAGAAAAAGCCACTGTACTAAAGTTGAAATAGCTACATGAATCAGATCTTACTTATGGTGAATTTGCCCTGATGTGACTCTTTAGATCAGGTGTTTAGCCTAAGGGGTTTTCATTAATCTCCATTAACAGCATAGCACGCGTTTCCAAGAGGCCCTTTCACATTAATTCACAAGTTGCTGAAAAGCATAGCATCATGCTTCTCGCTTTGAGATCCTGCTGGAGTTCAAACTACAAAGCACAAGACCGCCACAAAATCGTTTTATAATCGCTTTTTGGCACTCTTGCAGTTAGGGGTGTCATTTAAGAGAAAAATACACCCGGAATCCAGCTGTCAGTCTGGTGGTGGGCTCCCATCGATCATGCTACAGTTGCAGGGTTGGCTTGCATGACCCGAGACTTTGAGGTAACTTTAGCTGAACAGGTGAAGGGGGGGACGACGACAAGAGAATGAAGAGGAAACAAAGGAATAGGAAAGCAAATTAAAACAGAAAATAGATAGAGAGTGAACGGAAAGGAAAGAGTAAGAATCTGAATGTCGGGGTCCATGGAGAAGCTTCTGGAATGCTGTAGGCATGTCTGCAGATCCTACTCTTGACCAATCAGCCTTACCAGCTCAAGCTTCTTACTGAAAATGCTACAGAAAAATCAATCCCCCAACCAAAAACAGAAGATAACTTTGTGCTACAGCAAAATAAAAGGAAGTTTGAGAAAGAGAATGAATGAAATAGGAAAGAAGACTCCTCTACAAGATCAATCTTTGCTTCTACTCTGTGCATTTCAGGCGATCTATTATTAAGCATACCTAATGTAAAATGTCAGGATACTTCTACAGCTCTAGAGACACTTACTGTACATTTTGCATGCACACACACACAAACACACACATACTGTACAGAAATTCCCAGTGGCAACTCAGCTAACGCTCAGGCCTATGGGGCAGAGAAGCGAAGGCAGTGCGGAAAATAAGCAGTCAGACAGCACTAGGTGAGAGGGGCTCAGCTGGTACTCAGTGGAGAGATAGCGAGTTCATGACTGAGAGGGGTGCACACAGGTCAATACGGCCTCCGTCAAAGCCCAGGATACACCAAGAACCAAATCATCTGCGACGCACACTCTCCTCACTTCCCTTTGATGGGGGTTTCAGAACCAAAAATCAATATGGAAACTTGTGATTGCTCTTGGGTGAACAGAGTTCACAACAACTTGCCTGTGTTTATTTAATTTCACCAAGCAACAATGCTGACCCAAGATCAGTGTTGAATTTTTTTTCTCTTCACTCAGGAACACAATTATTTACAGACCCCAGATCACTCTTACTACTGTACAATAAATACATTTATCCAATACAGTTGCACAATTAACCATATCTAAAAAAGGATTTTGGCTTCATTCCTTACAATTTGCAATATTGGTGATAATTAAAAGTGCCAACAGCCATTAAACAATTCTTACTTATATTAGTTAACAGCTAAGATATATGCTGTGGTTGCATGTTTATTTATTGATTGGCTAATTTTGTTTTCATCATTTAAATAATACACATAAATCATGTGAATAAGGATATTATTTTAATTCAGGGATTAATATTTGGGAAGGGATTAAGGTTAATAACAAACAAAGACTTTTATTTAGTTACAAACAATAAAATTCCTGCTAAATTTGTTGGGAGAAATATATTTCTATTAGAATAGAGCTTTTTATAATATATATTGTATTAAAGCATTTATTGCAAACATTAATGATCACGGCAAGTAAAAAAATGCCTTAAAATGGAGGATTCCTCATCATAGGATTCTTATTCACAATCTTCTCAGAGGGATCCTTTAAGCACAGTTCTAAACATATTACCACTGACTTGGTTCTTATATTTATAAATTATTTTTCTTCATGCCTACCCAGGAAAAAGCTTTTTCTGGCTGGATTTGTGGTGAAAATGTTTATTATGAATTATTTCTGACTTGACTCACTAGGAGTTATTTTTGCAATTCTTGCTTATGAGGAATGTCAATAATTAATGACAAAAGATATAAACTGACTTCTGACAGTTCTCTATGGCTAAGGCTAGCTCCTTAGTTTTCCCTATAAATCAAACAAGTTCAGGTTTTGAGATCAAAAGATAAAAGATGAGTTGAAAGCTGAAATTTAAAAAAAAAAAAAAAAAAATATAGATAAAATTTTTTTATCATTTAAATTATAATAGGCGGCATGGTGGTGTAGTGGTTAGCACTGTCGCCTTGCACCTCCAGGGTCCGGGTTCGATTCCCGTCTCTGTGTGCATGGAGTTTGCATGTTCTCTCCGTGCTTGGTTGGTTTCCTCCGGGTAGTCTAGTTTCCTTCCACAGTCCAAAGATATGCAGGTTAGGCGTTCCCAAATTGATGAGTGTGTGTATGTGTGTGTGTGCCCTGCGATGGATTGGCAGCCTGTCTAGAGTGTACCGTGCCTTGTGCCCTAAGTCTCCTGGGATAGGCTCCAGGTCCCCGCAACCCTGAATACAGGATAAAGCGGTATAGAAGTTGAGAGTGATTGAGAGTGAGTAAATTATAATATTTACACCTAGATGTGTTAAACTTTGCACATTTTGTGGTAGACCATCCAATTTTCATACAAGCAAACTTATATAAACTGGGAGTCTTACTGTAAATTAAAGTTTTATAATATTTGCTTGCACATAGATGGTAACGTCACCGAACTCAAATTCGTCTTTTATGATGTATTTATATTATATTTACATTACACAAAATGTGATAATTTTCCCGGCCTGTAACACTACTTCTTACAGTTGTCTTTTAAATGGTTTCCAGCCTCCTCAGGTCAAATGCATGCTCAGCTCAGTTAAGGTCTAAAACTTTACACTTTTTCAGTCTCCTGTTGTGTTAGCAAAAAAAACACAAAAGTGGTTTGTTCAAAAAAGTTCCATGTTTTAAAATTTGTTTATTACATGTAGATGTATGTTTCAGAAAATGAAAGCAGAAAATTGGATCCATCATTTCAATATGTAAGTATTATGTTAATAATTAAGGAGACCAAAAGATCACAATTAGTGGTATATTAATGAAAACAGAGCAGGATAAATGTAAATGTGATAAATAATTATGACCTTGATATTCAATATTTAAAAAAATTATTTTATATGCACTATTTTTTCATCTATATAAATAATGCAAAGGGTTTGTCTGTACATTAGTCAAAACTCGCTCTTTGAATGATATCTTTACCCATCATACACTGGAAGACCTGAAAACAGTCTCTGGACAAACTGTCCGTCTGTCTGCCTGCACGACCGAATGTCGATTTTGTCACAGCATCACGAAAAAACTGGCTGAACAGAATTTAATGAAACTTTGTCAGTCCTTCGATATTCCCTGAAGTTAAATCTGCGCCATAAATTAAATGCAAATGTTGAGTAAAAGGAACGTTATGAGCAGTTTTGTGCCAGATTACCTCACAGCTGTCTCGAACAAATACATCGCTGATCAGTTATGTGCTGGATGTAATAATCCATTTAAACAGGGAGTGTGTTTGGCTAACGACGAAAGAAATACAACAAAGTGCAAACAAGATGGAAGATACTCAACCTTATAAAATTTGATTTCTTTGTACTAATAAGTTAAGCAGGGAGTTCTGCTGTATAGATAGACAGGCAGAGAAGCATGTGGGTTTCACCCTGAAATTTATAAGATCACTGATTACAGTAAAGCTGATTAGCTGATTTTTAGCTTTAACCTTTTAACTATTTCTAAAACTCTGTAACCGTCAACAATGGTTACTAACAGTAGTTATATTATAATACTCCTAATTTCTAACACAAGCTTCTAGCCTGATGTTAAACACGTATTATACCCGCTTAGGCTTTTATATATAAAGACAACAAGACAAACTCATGCAGTTGCAATACATCAAAAATCCTTCTGAGTCAGCACATCACTTGGTCTTAATACACGCACACACACACACACACATACATATATATATATATATATATATATATATATATATATGGATTGCGAGTGCTGCTGTAACGGTGCTTTTTTGTCTTCATTTCGCCGTTCCTCGTAGAGGTGAGGCAAGAGACAGAATTTAAGGGATCACTGCTCAGGTGAGTGCTATTAAGCACCAGCGTAAGTCTGTCACTGGCAGCTCCAGCGCTATCATTCAGAGCGGTCCCTGACATGGAAAGAAGCATATCTAGCCATTAAAATGTGATTGCACTTAATTTTCACCCATTTCGTGAGCCAAGCCTATAAACCCAAAAGCATTTATTATCTCCTTGATAAATTTGTGAAAGCACTGAACTTACATCTTTTCAGCTGACTACGGCGAGTTCTGTGTAGTTCATATAAAATGTAAAAACGAGTGATTTTGATTGACAAATGTCGCCGTGACCTGATTATTGCTGATATCAGACAAGCTACTTAAGTGGAGGTTTTGCACACGGTGATTAGAGAGCTAACGAAGAGAGGATATAAAAGAAGCTTATCACAGCGAGCATGGAAAGCAGAGTTCTGATGTTTGGCCTGCTGCCAGATAAATAGTGGTAAGTCCTTCCAGAGGCATATCGTGGTTTTCTTTTGTTTTCTGCCAATTGATTTGCAACATCAACACACATTTTCTGTAATAAGGATCAAGAAGTATCAAGCAGGAAGAATTACACCAGGTCAAATTTTTCCCTTATTGAGCAAGGTCTATTTATAGTGATCTAAATTAAATAGTTGAAGGAGTCACTTAAAATCCCCTCTCAGTATTTATATTTATGGAGTTTTTAGAAAAGGCAAGGTGTTTATGCTTTGAGAAGGCAGGACTGACAGACAAACCTGGTAATCCAGAACGCTGAAACCGAGGCCTCGTTCCCCTTTCTCTAACTCCAGCACATGCACTTCTGGAGACCAGAGAGCCAACTCTCCCTCTTCATTCTCTTCATCTCCACTCTGCCTATTCTCGACCTCCTCCCTCTCAGCAAATCTCTGCTCTGGAGCTGTTCTCTGCTCAGCAACTTCCTTCTGGATCACTTGGGTCTGATGGGAAAGCAAATAACATTTGAGTGGACTGTCCAATATTTGAGTTTTATTTTAAACCGTGTGTAGGCGATGTTCAGCTCTGCAAAGAACTAAACTTGTTCAGAAAATAAATAACATTAAAGGAGGAAGTTAAGACCTAGCTTCAATACAGTCAGCACTTTGGCATCTCTGTAATATAAAACATACAGTAATGTCCAAAGATATTTGAGAACCTTTCAGAGTAAACCATAGACAAAGTCAAAAACAGACTTATATGAAGCATATCAACATTGTTTTTATTTTTTATGAATATAATGCAACGCTGAGATCAGGAAAAAATAATAATTTGGGGCGTCCTTTGGTTCCGACTCTCATTAGAGGACATTTATGTTGAGTCTAATTTTTATAATGTAACACTCATGATTAAACTGTAGAAAAAGGAACATGTACAAATGTGAAAGGATGCTTAAGCTTAATGTAAAATGTATTTTATATTTTACTGATTGATCTTTATTGGGGATGGGTTTCCTTCACTTTGACTTCTGATTGAATGGACACTGAGTATTGTGATTGGGACTACAACACCCGGAGAAGAAACAGACATGGACAAGACAGCTAGTTAGTCCTAAGAAAAATAATATGGCTAATGATTTGTGAGAGTTACCTGCTCCTGTAGGCTTGCTGTAGGGCTACTGGAGCTCCATTCATCATCAGGTTGATATTCGGTGCCCTCTTCAGTGAGGCGTCTACAGCACACAAGAGTGAAGGGAGGAGGAACCTCTCGCAGGAAAGCTACAGCTTCCCGCCTCGTCTTTCCATATAACTGCACTCCATTCACCTACACATAACGTACATGACAAACAGTTCTTCACTAAATGTTTTGTAAATGCTCTGTAGTTTTCTTTTCCTTTCCTAAAAAGTCTTTAACCTTAAAAATTGAGCCTCTTATATTACAAAATAATAGTACTGTATGAAGGCAGATCAAAACAAGTTACAATTCCTTGGGTCTCTAAGAATGAACAGACAGCCTGTTTAATTTTTAACTAAAACATTAGCCCTACCTTCATCATTATACAGGATAAGATACAAACAAAATGTCACAGATTTCTACCCTTCATTCATGAATACAGGCAGTAAGACGTTTCTGTCTATCATCAGACCATTTGTCTGGCATTCGCTTGGACCTAAAGGAAGCCCGGGGTAGCCCAGTGCCATCTGTCCCAGACCAAGGATGCTGCTGCCCCCTTTCTGATCACCCCAGCAATATTATATACCACTGAGCTCACATCTGCCCATGATGTCGCTTCAGGAAGTATCCATAAGGAGTTGTTAGCAGTACAGATGTAGTGAAGCATGGCATTTCAAACACATATGTAAAAGAGCCCTTTACATACTCAATAAGCCTAGCATGGAGTCTTGAGAAACCCCATGCTCCAATGCCCCAGTGCAGTGGGTTATGTTCTGTCAGGGTTGCTGCCAAGAGCAACAGGCTGAGAGTACAGCAGCTCCTGGCCATTGGACCAGGTGGGGCTGAAGGGACAGTGGAGGGGCAGGAAGCAGAGGCAGTGGGGGAGTCAGAGACACGGCCTGGCATGCAGATGGCCTCGGTCAGACTCAGAAGCCCTCCTGCTAAAACATCTACGTGCCAGAAGTGGAGGCAGCAGCATGCCTTCCTGGAGACCTGGGGCTGGCAGGATGCAAAGGTCACTCTGTTATTAGAGGAACAGACAGAAGCCCGCCAAAAAGATGATCTGTAGACTGGCCAAGCTACGGGACAACCTGACCATACCTCCTCATCACAATTTCAATCGGAGAATGAATGATGATGAAATCATTGCAAGTAAAAATATTTTTTAAAAAGTTAGTATTCCCTTTTCATTATGTACCTCAAGAAGTTCATCTTCTGGTAGCAGTAAACCATGTTTGGCCACCGGACCATCAGGGGCCACAGTAGAGATGTAGTGGTGACCATCGAATGAATCCAGCTCCACGCCAAGACGCATGGTGTGTATCGGGAGCAACTAGGAATAAATAAATAAATAAAATCACCTCAATCATGTTATTGCATGATGTAACAGACTTGTTATGTCAGGAGTAAAGCAAAAAAGTTTTCCAGCCAAATATTTTGCTCAACATGTGCACCACTATAATACCTTAGAGTATTTCTGCAGCTCGGCATCATCCTCGATGACAGGGTCTAATTCAAGAACCTACAAAAAAAAAAAAAAAAAAAACCTTAAATAAAATTCCAATGAATCATTAAAGACTATATTATGACAAAAAAGAATACATTTTTAGGAAAGTACCATATTTCTTTTTTTAATTGCAGCCAAAGGTACAAAGCGAAGTGAACTTAATGTGTTTTCTTTTCCTTTTTGCATTCCATTTTACTTCCTCATTTCCCATTCCTTACCATTACATCATACTGAGGACCAAGTGCCTGCTCCCATTTGGTGTGTAACTCCATCTCCGTCAGTGGGATGGACTCGCAAACTAAAAAAAATAAATAAAAAAAAAGGTGCATTTCAAGCAAACAATAAATTAACTGATACATGGTATCTGATACAGAGAATGTTGTGGGGGGAAAATACCACATGACCTTAATGTTAGAAGGTTCTGTAGTGTTACAAAAAAGGATGCTACTTTGACTGAAAAACTGTACGAGTGACAATGAGGCAAAATGACTAGGCTTCAATCCAATATAACACAGATAAACACAGACTTTGTAACCTGTCTGTTTCTTCCCCCTCTCCATCAATGGACATGTAGCAGAGAACATGCACGACCAAAAGTTGCGGGAAAACCAATGCAGACAGGAGTAATAATGCTCCTACTGTAATTTAAGCCCTTAGGATGACAAGCAACCTTCTTCCTTTACACATGTAGTCATTCCAATCACCTCACTCTGACAACTTGGAGAGAGTGAGTGAGAGAACAAAATTAATCACACACACACAAAGATGAAGGGCCCTAGCACATAGACCTGATTAAATTAGCATTTCTACACCACCACTCACAACACCATTCATCATAAGTGTTTGACTATATTAATACAGCAATGCATCGCTTTAAGGTTTAGAATGTCAAACTCCAGCCAAACATCTGCAGGCCAGGTGCAACAGCAAGTAAAGAAATGGACTGGAGGAAATGCTTTTCGAATACATCATCACTTTACGTCGTTCAGTTCTACACTTAATGGTGTGGACCTAGAACAAGGAATGAAGACATATTAGGAAAAAATAAGCCTAACGATAACAGACACAAACCAAAAATAATTGTCAGAATTTAACTATCAGGCTCTTGGTGATGATTCTTGAAATAAACAAATAAAAGCTCCCACAATCTGTCACTTCAGTCTGTCAGGATATAAAAGCCGAGGGAAATTCAGGTAAATGTTGCTCAAGAATGTAACTAACCCTAAGAAAGCATCCCAGCACTTACAAAGCCAAACATTCAAGTTATTTCCTGAAGAGACAACTTTTAACATACACCTAGGTGCTCTTGCTTATAACAGCGACATCAATTCTTTAAAGCATAAGAAACAGGGTAAAAATAAAATGTGAGATTAAATAAGAGATTGTTTTGGTTTAAGGCAGCTATCGTTTTACAAGTACTACAGTTGCCCCCACTGGGAAATAAGCCCTGACAAGCAATCATTGTTATCCAGGGCTTGTACTGCCCCACTGCAACAGAACACTTTATTTAGAAGTTTGGCAGGTACCAGGGCTTGTCTAGTTTAATTAGGTCAGAGTGTAACTCAAGCCGTTTGCTGGTTTAATGTCTCAAGCAGGATCGCTCTTCTGCTCCCAGCCTGCCTGCTTCCATATTTATAGCCACCAGCTAGCATGACCGAATCCATGCCCTGTATGTAGGGGTCAGATATGAGGAAGGGAAGGGAAGGGGTTTGGGGAGGGGATGGGGAGTACAATGAGAATAGGAATGGCCTAAAACTGACCCCTGCCTAGAGGGAAGTATCACTGGATAAGGTTTCGAAATCTCAACAGTGCCCCCACAGGCGATGGACATTCATGCATGTGTTAGAGAGAAATTGCAATGTAAAGTACAGCCATAACATTAAAGCCACTGATAGTTTAAGTAAATAGCATTGTTTTTTTTGTTTGTTTTGACGTAGGATATAATTAGGCAGTCTGTTCTTAAAGCTGATGTGTTGAAAGAATAAAGAATAAAAAATAAAATTTAATTTTAAAAAAAGTGTTGTGACGGCTAGACGACTAGGTCAGAACATCTCCAAAAAGGCAAGTCTTGTGGTTAGTACCTCCCAAAAGTGAACAATCTGTGAGTCAGTAACAAGGTGATGGGCACCCACGGCTCACCGATGCATTCGAAAAGCAAAGTCTAAACTGTGGAAATTGCAGAAAAAGTGAATGCTAGCTATGATAGAAAGATATCAGAACAGACAATACATCACAGACTGTGCATAGGGCTGTATAGCCGGTGAATTATCCGAGTGCCCGTGCTGACCCCGGCCCATCACAGAACTGAAACATGGGGCAATTGAACAAGAGGATTGGTCAGATAAATCATGTTTTCTTTCACATAACGTGGATGGCCGGGTGTGTGTTTGCCACTTATGTGAGGAAGAGATGGCCTCTGTAATAGTACAATACACCCTGCCACACAGCAAAAAATGTGCCAGAATGAAACGTAACAGATGCAAAGGCTCTACTCAATCTCAATCGCTTAGAGCTTGTAATGTTATGGCTGATAAATATACATGTAATTACATTAAATATTAATCATAAGCAGGATTATAAACGCTGTTGATGTCTTTGCTGCAGTAAGAATAATACATATTTAGGATGCTGTGGTCTTATCACACAGCTGGGTGTTGGTATGCACAGAAGTCAGAATGCATGTATGCATGTTTGAGAAAGAGGGGAAATGCAGATTAGAGTATGAGCTCACCTCCTGGCGATGACTGCTGTTTGATCGCAGTCTGACTCGTGTCCATTGGCTCCATCACAGAGGCCATCTGAACATCTGCCCGCACCTTGATCTCTGCGGATCTCTTCAGAGAAACTCGGGACGACTCTCTTTGGACTAAACAGACACACACACACACACATACAAACACACACGCACCGCAATCAGATAAAAAAAATAATTAAAAAATTGGTGCTTGAGGCTGTTGTCAAGATACTGCATTTTTGACCAGACACAAAGTGAAGGAAATTTATCTGATGATTTCATTTATTAAAAAAAAAGAAAGAAATTCCAAGACATCCTGCTCCACTGGCCATTTAAGAAAATTCCCTTCCTTTTCACTTTTCTCTATGCAACATTCCCAAAGTAAAAATTATAAGTATAAACATACTTTCAATAACAAATTTGACTTTCAACAATTACGAAAACAAGCTAATCTTACTGTCATCTGTCTATGGCATTTATCTGATTTTAACATGCTTTTTATTTGTTGTTCATTTAATTTATATTTCATGTTCAAGTTTTTCTTTATCTCTCTTTAAGTTCAATAAATACATGAGGTTTCCAAAATTATTATGTAATGGTGTTAAATAATCATGAGCTCAATATTGACCAAAATAAGTGAGATTCAGATTTTATTATTTTTGTTTACACATTATATATATATATATATATATATATATATATATATATATATATATATATACACAG
>JAQMYL010000007.1:12444673-12491331 GCA_030014365.1 Clarias pachynema | reverse complement strand
TGCTGTCCACAATCAACACAACAATATATATATATATATATATATATATATATATATATATATATATATAGATATATAGATAGATAGATAGATAGATAGATAGATAGATAGATAGATAGATATTATTAAACACTTTGTTAGCTTTAGTGACTTTAAGAGCAGCAAGTCACCTAGGCATAGATGGAGAGGGTTGCTCTTAACAGAGACATTTTTGACTGGACATGAAGAGGTATTTCAGAAGCTCCAGGTAGGCCAGGCAGGAAACTGTAATTCAGTTCAAAAACTTTTGAAAAGAAGACAATAACTAGTAATCATAAATATGGCAACACATTTTGGTGTATACACGTTTTCATAAACATAACATGCACATGCACTTTATATTTTTGCTGTCTTTTTATCTTTTGTATAGTTCTTCGAAAGTTTTATTAATTTATAATTTAGAACTGCCGCTAACTGTTTTTTTGTGCTTTATTCATTATATATAATTCTGTATAATTATATATTCTAAAATACCCTAACATCTGTATTTTAAATATATTGAAACAGTGTCCTCCAAGACTTTTGAAATTAAGTAAAATTTGTAAAAAACGTGTTAAAAGTTTTTTTTTTCTTTTTTTCTTTCAAACAAGTATCTTTGTCCAGGCTTCTCCAACTTTCTCCATGACTTACTGTGCAATTATTAACAAAGCCTAGCAGCAAGCGTCCACTTAATTGCTAGCGTATTACTGCTGTTGATCCAAATCGGGCCTCGTGATTAAAGCCTGGGTGAATTTTCTTTGAGAAATTTAACATTAACATTATCTCACGTGGAGGAGCTGATGCTTAATACGTTACAGCCACTGGGAAGTGGAGCAGCATAAGGCTCCTTTTCTTTCTCTCTCCATGTATTAAGAGCATTCCTATCAATTAGGCACCTGCAAAAGTACAAAGCACGATGGTCGCTAAACACTTCCTTTCTTCCCTGGCTTTTTGTGAGAGGCAGGCCCACACAGCGCTGGAGCTGAGATTTGCACCTGGACTGCTCTGACCTGCGAGCTGCTGTGCCTTTCAGCTCTTAACACATGACCTGGCACGGATGAACGAGCGCTCTTTTGATATCAGTGCTGGAATCAACACGATTAAGCCGCTCAATGACCAATTATCAGTGCTATTACTAATGATTAACAGTAATTATGTTTAAATTACTATATGGGGGAGGATTAATTAATTGCAATTCTCCCAGACCCCTAATGGCTTAAGCCAAACTAGTTATTCACTCTGCATCCAAATGGCTGTGACTGGAATGCAAAATAGTGACTTTTTTTTCATTTATGGAAACAAGTTAACACATCATTATCGCAAACAATGACAAATGCTGTTTTGGCTCTTCACATGGCCGCCTTTTTGGAAATGTTTTCAACAAAATGAGACCCCAGACCACAAGCTGTTCACCGTTCCTTTGTCTGCAGTACCCTTATTTCACCTGCAAAGGCTTGTGTGATTTCTTTGGCCGGAAAACCCGCTGCAATCAAACAAACCCTCTTCATGGCCTAGCATGACCCCTGAGTAATGCTTTGTGTAGCCCAACAGTTTATGTGGACCTCATGCAGTCTGACAGAGAATAGAGCACACGGCCAGTGGGTGAGTGAGAGACCTGTAATGGTTGATATAAGACACTGTGTGTGTGTGTGTGTGTGTGTGTGTGTGTGTGTGTGTGTGTGTGTGTGTGTGTGTTTGTTTCCAGGGCTGCTAAAGTTCTGCACTGTGGGTTTCTGTGGAATTGGAAGTCTGGTGGACTTCATACTGATATCCATGCAGGTCTGTATGACTTCTTCATAATTTCTTATTCACAACTGATCATCTTAATTATAGTAGTAATTAACACAAACAGGATGTTTTGATTACATATGTTCTGTTTCAGTACTGAATATATGCTTTGGACTGATTGGACAATTGATTGATTTTTTTGTCTTAATGATATTATTAGTTAAAAGAAAATAATGGCAAATGGTGTATTCTCTCAGCAACACTTTGTAACACCTTTTGTAAACAAAGATTATCATCGGATCAGCATCACAAATCCCTGCATCCTTCAATAATGAAAATTGCTTATAAATTTCCCAAGGACGGTCTTTTTTTCTGACCACGCAAACTGCATCCAAATCATCCATCAGCAAATTGGACAAAGCAAAAAAATTGTTTTCAAATGTATTTTGATTAGCTATCAATTTCCAAAACTAATTTTGGCCTGAATCCTGTGATAATTTTTCATAACGGATTAGGGTATGATACGCAAACGGAGAAAACACTTTAAGCACTATAACCATAATTCCCCACTATTGCCTTTTTTTTGTGTGTATTTTTGTTTTTTTGTGCTCGGTACCACCTGTGTCTCTCTGCTGTCTCCTTTGGGGGCTCATGCACTGTGAGTGAGGCTAATGAGTGTGCGGTTTGTTTCCCACCCCCCCTGCTCTGGTTGGGCACATGGTCCCCCGAGCCTCCCCCCAAACTCGCATTAAGGCCCCCTGAGTCCGATGGGAGAGTAAGAAAGCCAGTCCATTTGTCATCTCGTTAGGACTAACCTCACCCTCTCCATCCTCATTAAGCTCTCCAGGCCTGAATGAAGCTATACATAGGAGAAGCATGTGCTCGGCCCCCGCACTCACCCACCTTCTGGACGGATATTCATCAAACGCTTGTGCACATGATGAGTGATTACTCTGGGAATAAATGCTAGAATTGGGGAATACTGTAGAGACTTCTGTAATGTTTAAGACCACGCTGTCATGCCGGCTGGTGGTGAAAATGTACATGTAAATGATTTAATGGTGTGTTTCCTGTCTACAAATTGGCCGGCTAGCATTATTCATTTTATAGATGGACTGAAGCAGGCATGTAGAGCAAGCATACACTTGTTCAGATTGTGTAATGTACACCAAGCGTTTACAGAGATACACGCTGTAGTAAAGCTCATAACAGCCCATTCTTCTACATGCACACTGTTCTGTTTACAGTATAAAGTTACATTGTCTCCTTTGAAAATCTTTTCAAGTCTAGACTCATCTTTGAATCTTCCTTTGGATAGTACATGTGTTCTTTTAACAAGGTGTCTAGTGCCTTTCAAACAAATTTCGGACATGGCCATTTTGTACTGCACTATAGTAAAAATGGCCACGTTAGTTCCTTTTATCTTGTACATTATAGCAACCGTTGTTCACTCAACAGGAGCAAAGCCTCGCTATGCTGAAGACATTCCTGTGTCAAGTAACTTGGCTACAGCTCTGACTGTTACCTCTAAATGTTACAAAGCACTGACCCTGAAACGAACATCATGAACATCACATTTTACCATCATATAATAGGACATGTCCCAGGGTAAAATGTTAATATGGAAAAAACAGACGGATTACAACTCGTTTTAAAATAATGTATTAATATAAACCTGTGATTTGAATTATTATTATTATTATACTGTAATCATGACAGAACTAGTGTCGGAGATGCTGTGTGAAGCATACAGCAGTATTAGTGTTTAAAGCCTTTAACACACTTTTGGATGTGGCTAATTGAGGGAAACACGACCCCAAAAAGAGTGCTGCCAATTGAAGCAATGAATATAAAATTAAAAGAATATAAAAATGTTTTTATACAAAAAAAAAAATGTTGGTTGATCTCACAGTCAGCTGTGTGTGAAATTTGGCACACGTTTATTGAAAATGAGAAGATGAGAAGGTTAACATAGAATTAGACCATGAAGACATCCAAGTGTCAGGAAGAAAAACAATGCAGTATGCCAAGAAAATAGAAAAAGCACAACAAAACAAATGGATGGAATCAGAAGTCAGTGTTTGTGACAGAACTGCAAGACATCGTCTGAATTAAATGAGTTTTGCATACAGAAAAGTCACACGAAAACCAGCACCAACACCTAAACAGGAGGGGAAAAAAACAGGTTATTGTGGGCTAAAGAGAAGCAATCAGGGCATGTGGATGGTTGGATGAAAGTGATATTCAGTGTTGAATCAATGAATCTGCACTGGCCAAGGAGATTCGGTTGCTATTCTAATGAAACGTATAAACTGCCTGAGGAAAACAAATTTCATCGCTCATTTATAGGCTGTTGCATGTCGGTTAAGGGACTAGCAGAGATTGCAATCATTACCTCAACAACAGGTTTGCATTGAAATTTTGGACACCGTTCTCATTTCATTGATGGAAGATGGGTTTGGTGATGAAATCATTCTACAGGATGATGATGGTGCAACTTTCCATAGAGCAAAGAGCGTTAAAGCTTTTCTCCTGGAAAGGCATATCGACTCAATTACATGGCCAGAAAAAGGTACAGATCTCAAGCTGACTGGAAAATTTATGGTGGAAATTTAAAAAAAAAATTGGTCTGTGTAGAGTCCATGTCTAGAGGAATTTAGGCCAAGGAGGAACAAGTTCTAGTTGTCATTTTCTTATTGTAGTTGTTAATTCCATATTTTGTTCAACATGTTTAGGAATAATATATACCCTTAATCATTTTTTAGAAATGTGATTTATTTATTTGCTATTAGTAAAAAAATAAAATAAAATAAAATAAAAAGCTGGGTAAACATATTCTAAAGTGACGAGTTTAAACACTGGAATGGATAATTGAAATGTAACTTTACTACTTTTTTCTAGGTTGTGTAATATCCATGTATATGTGGGTCTGCATAACTTTGTGAATTAGTGAAATGTAAGAAACATTTTCTCAGAAACCTCTCTCTTCTAAAGATGTTGAATTTTTACTTACTAAATAGATTTAATCAAAAAGTTTTATGAGGCAAATGAACAACGTTTATATTTAGCAGCCATATTTAAACTTCTATTCTAGTAAAGAGTTTCTAGTAAATACGTTTTCTGTTCTTTTTGCTGAATGGTGTGGGGAAATGTGTATAGGTCTAGGTGACAGTTATACATATGCTACAGATTTGGTATCTTGAGATGGAGATGTGTGTAAACTGTGTTTAAAAAAAAAAAAAAAATAAAAAAAAAAAAAACACCTGTTTGCAGAATCTTATCTTAAAATCACAACTTGTAGAATTTTATTCAAAGGTAAAAACTGCTTTCTTTGCTCTCTCTCTCTCTCTCTCTCTCTCTCTCCTCTCCCCTGGCATGCTCTTCTACCAGCAGAGAAAATGGAGCTACCCCTTTTTTTTATTTTTTATTTCATGTTTTTTTTAAATGGCTCCAGCACTTTGATTAACAGGGTCTCTCCAAGCGTTTATTGTTCTCTTAATGTCTTATTGAAGGCCCTGGGAGAGCAATGCTTTTAAGAAGTGCGGCTGGCACAGAGAGCTGCCGCACACTTACACTCTCAATTAGCTGTAAGCTTGTCCGAGCGCTCCGTTTTTAAAGCATGACACTTTTGATAAAGAGTATCGCTTCCCCCGAGAGCCCATTTACGCCCAGCTCTCTCCGTTACAGCACCATATTTTAACTCCGACTACCTCCGCTAAGAGCAGCGTTGGCCAGGGAATGCGTCTCTCAGAACTAATGAATAAACACCTCCAACATGTTGTTATTATTTATATTCATCGATTGTGTCCCTCGAGTCCGGAATCATTGGGGGCTTTTCGGTCTAATGCCTGAAGATAAATGATACATACTTTTGCAGTTTGCTCTGATAAATCTGAATGAGACAGGAGAGAGCGTGTTTGCGCACGTGTGTTCTCTCATATTCCCCAAACAAGCGGAGCAGTCTAAGCACTCTCCATCATGCTCTGTCGGCTTGGGAGGAAATGACCGTACTTGCTCAGATGAGGCCTTATCTGGACGTGGTATAACACAGAACCTCTGCTGTGTGCGCGCTTCAGCGAGTACCTTCACCCACTTCCAGAGAGTGTTCTCATTATCAGTCGGAATCAGAGCAGAGGCGGCTGGGCCGGATGCTGAGTGTGCAGGCCCGCAGGAAACCATTACACTCAACTGACTGCAATGATCTCAGGGCTGGATGAGGCCCAGGAGAGGCTGTGGACTCAACACATTGATAGTGCCAAATGAGAGAACTTAACATCAGACTAAAACTTAGAACCTCCTTCTTTAATTGAAGAATTTATAAAAGACTTGAAGTGAAATCTCCTGAACAAAGTGTAGTCAAAAATTTATCTATGTACAAATCGTGTCGCTTACTGTATCCAGTTCATTCAGTAAAGTAATTTAACAAGTTTTATGGCATACTATCTGCTATAGAAATGAAGAGGTGCTTCCTGTGCCTCAGAACCCTGTAATGCCATAGGAGCAGTCATTTTACAGACAAGCAGTTGAAAATTTTCACCTCTTGCATGAAAATTCATCTTCTAAAGCTAAAGGTCAAGCAGGTGACCTTAACTTAAATACTTTGTGCTGTTAAAAAGTATATATATTCATAAATCTGAATTACAGGCTGTAATGAACTCTAAAGTATAATGATATTATATTCTGTAATGATATTATGTGAAGATTTGAGCAGGTAATTATGGAAAACATTTCTTTGATTATATGCTACATTAGCTTTGAAATATTATACAGAAAACATACTATATTGGAGTCAGGCAGAAAATTGTGTATATTCGGTTATACTAAAGTATGAATTTGTCTTCTTTAGATCGTAGGTCCATCCGATGGCTCGGATTACATCGTGGACTACTATGGAGCGAGGCTTGTACGGCTCTCCATAACAAATGAGACATACAGGCGAACGCAGATCTCTCTCTGAGCAGGTGAGGAGGCCCTAAAGCCAAGAAACATTTGTTCTCTATTTGTCCAGGGCTTAACTGATAAAATCCATTACATGAAACAGGGTCAGAGAGCCAGGATTTTGGAGGCTCGTGGGAAAGCCGTGGACTTGTGAGAAAGGTTCTTTAGGCGAGAGACTGCTAGAGGGAAATCTGTAAAGGTTGGGGCAAGAAAGTGACCCCCTGGGGTAGGAAAGCAAGCTGGCAGAGCAAGGACACACTCACCTGTGCCTCTTACTGGTGTCCTGCATCAGCCACTGCACTTTAGCCCTTGGTAGGAGCCTCATTCAGGGGATGAGTGATTAAATATCAGGCACTATAAAACAAAGCTTGGGAAAGCATGACACATCTGTGAAATTGCACTTATGACTGTAATCTCCAGAGTTTTACAAGGGCACTTGTAGTTTTAAGAGTGGCATAGCAGAAGCATCATGGGAAAATACTTTATCATAACCTCTTTCTGTTATAAGTAAGAAATAAAACAGTGTGTGAGTATTATAGAAAATGTAATGTGGCCTGATGTGAATTATTTTTCTACCCTAATTTTTTTTATATGATTAGAACATCCTGAAGTGTTTTCTTCTGATTACACAACAGCAGTTTATCAACAGTATACATTACAAACACCTTCTCTCTCATTGGCTTTTCTCTCTTTTTAAAGCAAAATTTCTTTTTAATTAAAAAATGTAAAGAAAAAATAATAATACAGTTTGTCATGTTTACTGAGAAACCAAAAAGCACCAACTCCTTTGTCGTGAAAAATTTCCAATGTTGCAAAACAGCTTTACTGTTACAAAGTGCTCACACTAGAGACTCCTTCTAAAAACTCCTTCATCTTATCGACATTTGATCTTATACACATTTAGATCTGTTTGTGATGTGTGGGCACTATAGAAGTGCCTGTCTAAGCTGTTACTATGGAGTTGATAATGAATTAGATCGAGTGCATTAATATAACCCTGTGGTTTGAATCACAGCCAGCACTACTGTCAGAGCCGCTGTTCTGGAAAATTAATCACCGCCTTCTAGCCAAATCCGACTAAAAACAATGTTTCTCTGTTCAAATCTTTTCGTTATTGCACTCTCTGGTTAGCGTTAGTGATAGCCGCATCATTACGAATGGCAGGGGCACGTGGACCCTTCACATCTGGTGGCCATTAGGACGGAGCTCTTTAGTATCTATAGCTGGTCTGAGCCGCTTGTCCTCTTTCTCTTCACTTCTCTTTTGCCTCTCATTCTGCTTCTGTCTGTCTGCTGCTCATTTTCTCAAAATGTCTTTATCTTTAATGTATATAAGTCCCAGTAGCCTTTCTAGCTCTCTGAACTATATCACTACATGCATAGTTGCTGCTATGGAGCCACAATGCTGATTTTAATTTAAGAAGAGCAGAGCTGTTCAGCAGTGAGCCTGTGCCTGAATTAATGACAACAAAGAGATCCTACAGACCCCTCAAAACTTACAATAGATTCGGGTTTCAATTTTAATTCCAGCCTGTCAGAGCTAGTTTTTCAGTGTTTACCCAGAGGATGAAAGTGAGTCAAGAGCTCCATGTGAAGAAGTTTTTTTTTCTTCCCCTCACAAAAATGTTTTTAGCATAAGAGTCATCCCTAGCCATGTGTGTCTCTTTCAGCTTGTGGAAAAAGCACATTTATCTTCCCAAAGTGTATTACTCTGGACCCACTTCCAAACACAACTAAGTTTTTCCTTCCTCTGCATGTAGGTGGACGAAGAGGACAGGACGGAAAACCGACATGCAGGATTGTGTTGTATACTTTATGCTTGAACGGCACATGGACATGCCAGACACGACCACCTCCGAGCAAATGACTGAATGAATGTGCAACTGTGTGAGTGCATGAGCGAGAGAGTGTGAGGGAATATGCGTGAGTGAGCGACTGAGTGTGCGAATGACTGAGGGAATGAGAGAGCGAGTGTGTGAGTGAGTGAAGGAGTGTGCAAGTATGTGCATACGATGAGTACATTGAGGATTGTAAATAGGGACTACAATACGTAAAGCCTGTATTCTCCAAAATGCCTAAGCCCAACTTCATTCCTGCGCCTCCTCACCACACCATCCGTCCTTCTTCCATCTGACTCTCCACAAGTGAAAGTACTGTACTCCTTTATAATTGTTGTGCAATGGAAACCCAAATTTATTTAATTACATATCCACATCAGGTCACAGTGACGGCATACACAAGTGACGCAGTGAGACTGTCATCTACAGAATGCCACGTGTCTTGATTAAGGTTGGTGTGATTCCTTACAAACCTCCTGGGAAGATGGACATTATGCTGAACAGTGTATATACTATTTGTGGATAATACAGTGGGTTAGATTTTCATCAATTCTGTTTATTTGTCAAGAGGGAAACTATATTTTGTGAAATATTAATTTAAGACCTTATGTTTTGTCCTTATTTAAATCATGTAAATAAAGTTTTACATACTTATCTGTTCTGTTTGTGTCTTTGCATTACTGATTGTAAGTACAAACATACAATAGCAGGTACAAGAGACATTATCACACTCTGAGGCTTCCCATGTGAAAAGTGTCCACCCCCCTCCCCCCCCCCTCTCTGATCTTCAGACAAATCCGGGTCAATGCAATGTCAAGCACTCCTTCAATTTCACTAGAGTGCGTCTGCTGGTCTGCGTCCACCAGCTCACTCTCCCCGCCATTAATACAACCTCCAATGGAGTCAGCCACTTCATCACACTCAAGTGATTGCTGCATTGGCCTGTCAGACTGCACCCAGTGTGGGTGTGTGCATGTGCGCGCACGTGTGTGTGTGTGTGTGTGTGCATCTTTTACAAACTGCAGTGTCCTTGCCACAGCATGCACAGCTCAGCTCAGGGATGTGGAAATAGATTTAGTCCATTCCCCTGCGTCTGTGATAAGTTGCCAAAGCTGGCATGGGACACTTGTGCTGCACAATATCCCATGAGGTGAGCTCTTCATCTTTATCCATCTTATTCTACATTGTGTTTTTATTTTTATTAAAAACAACTTCCTGCTACATTTTGCTAAATCAACTTTCATCTCGAACACCCCCTGAAGGTAGCACTCAGGGTTACACCTCTAACGCCGATGGCCCAATGTAATTATACACAGGCTCTGTTCTCCTTCCTTCTCGTCTTTGTAGTTCCTTCACCGGAGCACAGCTTATCGATGCAGCAGCAGGATAAGAGGCGGGAGATTTATGGTGCTTTTCCCCATGAGAGAGAAAGACGCAGTGCTGAGTTCCCTCCCTTCACATGAGAAGCCCATTCCTCATCCAGCTGTGCTTTATGGGTGTACTCACTCACTCGCTGTCTCTCTCTCTCTCTCTGATAGTGGTAAGTCATAGAAGCAGACCAAGGCTGGACATAGTGTTTCAACCTTCTGGGGTTTGACCAATTTGGCGCCCCAGCTGGAGAAGGAGTTTCCTGCACTTCTCCATTGGTCCTTCACACCTGAGTGGAATTTTGTGGCAGAGAAACAAAAGCGGTCACGATTAACCAAGTCAGTGTCCGAAGAAGAAGAAGCCAGCTAATGTTCAACTTCTGTTTCTTCACATTTTCTGTACAAAGATGTACTTGGACACTGCAAGCATGTGCTTACATTCTGAACTGGTGTCAAAAGGAAGGAAACTTTTAATTTCAATTTAAAGATCATAACAGCTACAGTATTGTATTAAACAGTAGTTTGTTCATAGTGGTGTTCTATGCTCTCAACACTGGACTCTGATTCTAATTTAGCACAGTGTGGACAACTTGGCCACATTATGAAGCATTCCCCTTTAGGGATATTATTAAAAACAAAATTAAGGGGAAAAAATGAAGTGGGGGGGGGGGACTTTTGAGTAGATCTTAGCCTCTGTCCTTCAGTCTGTGAAGCGTTCTAGCTCGTGTACAGTAGATAATGCAGCCGGTTCAGTCAACTCCACATTTGTGTGTACTGTAGAACCAATTTTCAACCACAACCAGTTCACTATTGAACACAACAACCCAACAGCCACCACTACATGTGTGCACATCTCGATTCATTTACAACTATTAAAGTTAAATTAGTTTGGGTCACTTTTTGAGCATGCATTAGCTGAAAAGAGTTGGCGACACTAATTAATTCTCAGTGACAATGTTTGTGTCAGGAGACATTAATGTCTATATGTTTATGCTGTTGGTCTCAAACTACAAAAATAGAAGAATAAAGATAGAAAAAATGAGATAAATAACGTCCTTGTTTTGGTCACATCACACCGGTTTACGAGAGCTTCAAGATTCACAACTACCCAGAAAGAGAAACACATGAAGAAACTGACAGACTTGGCATGAAGCAGTAATAACCGAAAGTTATTGTACTCATGTCATGGGGCTTGTGGCTGTCTAAATCAGTGGTGGTGTGTGAGCTTACGCAGGCAAGCTGTGTGTCTGACCAGATAATCAGATGTGGAGCAAGACAGTGGAATTCCAAGCTGTAGCGAACAAATGCAGAGCGATCCACTCACTGTTATTAGAAGAAGTAGAATATTTTCTCTTTATCATATCAATTATTATTATGTCAGTAAATATGTAAGGCACACCGGAGTCCCAAAAGCCTCTTCTTGTCGGAGGACTTTGTAGTGTCGAGAGATACACAGGTCACACTCCTTCACAGAGCAGGCTATCAATCTCTGTGTTTACTGAGTGTGTGTGTGACCTTCAGTCTGAGAGATGGCTGTGTAAGCTTATCTGCCTGGCTGTGGTTTACGTGAGAGAGAGAGAGAGAGAGTGTGTGTGTGTGAGAGCGCATGTGGGGTCCCTCACATGCCGCGCTTCTCCTATCACAACCTATGACTCAGCAGAAATGGAGTCGGTTGTCACCCACAGATCTCCCAAGCGCTGCAGAACCTACCGGAAGGGGTGAGGGAGACACACCCGAAAGGGTAAAGTGGAGCACAGAGAAATCTTTGTTCTCCAGCTGTCTCTGATTTTATGTCCATTTTTTACACGTCTCTCTCTCTCTATCCTTTTTTCTTGCTCCTCTCTTTCCCCTCTCCCTCCATCTTAAACACATCCTGTTTTTTGGCAAGTTGTTGGCGAGGAGAAAACCAGCACGATGCGGGGCCAAGCTCTCACTGTAGCCACGCAGGGTCACACGCCATGTGTGTTTAATCAAAATTCAATTACGGCACTGTAGCACGCTCCGAAGCCCCTCGGCCCAGGTTATGAAGTATGATGAAACAGGCCCAGGTTCTTAATTGGTTCAGTATGGAGCCAATATCTCCCCACCATGTTATGATAAATCACTTCCTGCACTGGAGGTATGTGTGCTGTCCCCTTTATGCTCTCTCTCTCTCTCTCTCTCTCCCGCACACGCACACGCACAACGGCCAGTCCAGAAGGTGAAAGTTCAAGGCTGAGGTATGTGTTATGTTAAAGGTGTAGTCAGTGCCTTGTTTTGAAGCTCAAAATCAAAACATGCCCCTTGTCATCAGTCTTCCCTTCAATGCCACACCTCTGAAACACATGCACCACAGGGTACATGCTAGCACTTAAAGTGAAAGTGGGAGATTTCTGAAATGCTAGGTGACATGATTGGTAAAAACCTGACTGGTTGGATATCATAGAATTAATAGCTGCTGTAATGACAGTGACTTGAGGAAATATATATATATATATATATATATATATATATATATATGAAATCAATGACGATCTCTTTATTTATAATATACCCTCGAAAATATACCTTCTTGGACAGTCCAAGTGCTACTCACAGCTAAGTATACAAGTGACTCAAATGATCACTTGTGTAATTTATAACACACACACACACACACACACACAATCAAGCAGTCCTGCTTTGTTACTCTTGAGTCTCCATTCCAAATCACATTCTCCAAAGCTGCTATTCAGCAAAATCTGCTTTGCACGGATTAATATTTTACAGCCATGGGCTGACTACTCCTCCGGTCATCCCTAAAATCTTTGAAATAACTAAAGCCCTCGATTTTTACTCACAGGAGTGAACCCCCCACCCCCCTCCCACACACACCCTGATCTTGGAAGAGGAAAACATGTACACACACACACACACACTCAAAAATACACACATAGCTCTTCTGCTCACTCGTGTGAGTTACAGGAGCCCATGAAATTGCAGTTGTATCATTCAGAACTAAAGGTCAAGTGGATTTAACAATATAGTGACAACAACTTAACAAAATGGTGTCTAAGAAATAAATACATAGAAATACCTGAGCCCACCCCCTCTACCCCCTCCCCCTCCCCACCCCCCACGTACCGTTTTAATCCTTTGTTTTAATTTTTACCTTTCCACTCCTCACGCTGGCGTGATACCTGATAAGCCACGGCCAGTATTCACCCATGGGCTCTGGTGCACCTGGCTCAGCTGGCACTCCACTCCACTGATGATGCCTGACATGCCATGTTCAGCACACAACCTGCCTCCACAAAGACAAAATTGGCATGCGTGTGTGTGAAGGCTGTCGAGCTGATATTTTATATTTGTGTGTTTATGCCAATGTTTCCCAATCACATTTACCAATCTACTTAAAAACGTAAAACAGGGCAGTCTGCCTGAAACGAGCAGCACCTGCTCCATAACACCCACACGTATACAGCACAAAGCATAACCTCTCGAAACGGAGCGGTCCATATTACCACACCACTGAATAGAATACTCTTCCCAGCCAAATCATTTCTCGAAGCACATTAACTGTTTATTAATGTTGTGTTCTAAGCTTGGCATTAGCAAGATCAAGTCCCAGGATAAGGGAAAGCACCAAAATAAAACACTGGATAGATGTAATACTGATACTGAAAATGTGCAAGGAATCCAACTATAATGAACCATTTCACAGATTTTTAGACTTTTAGAATCTCAAACTGAAAATATTTTTCTAATATTTTTTTTTGAAAAAGCTCTTGCTAACTTATAGCTTAGCTCCTGCCTTTACAATGACAGTTCAGAGCGTGCTACAGTACATCCTACTTGTGTTGGAGAAGGCTCCCTCATTTCACCTATAGGGGGTGGTGTTTCTGTAGTCTGCGAGTAGACTCTTGGCCTCTCTCCCGCTTTGTTCCAGCCACCTCACCACATGTCACGGAGGAAAGATTTATAGAGCGCTACGCAGGAGGAGGACAAGTTAAATAATATGGCACACCTCGTATAACAACACCCTACACCCTAATGATTAAGGATGCACAATAAGACAATCCTCTTTATAGCAAAATAAAAAGAGAGAATAAAAGGTGTAATAACCGGCACAGAGAGGCACCCTTCCCAAAAAAAACTAAAAAAAATGCATGAATATAACATTAAAGCTGGAGATTTTGAATTAGTGTGCACTGACTCGGTGACCTTGCCAAACAGATTGTCCACTACAGACGAACCGGTGTGTAAGAGGTTTATGGTGTGTTAAAGGTTCTCGTTTGTCAGGCCACAGTGCAGTGTGAACATCATCTTGCAGTCGGAAGAGCTCAGTCCCACATGCCTGACTGTGTACCTCAGCCTCAGGCGCTGCCCACGCTGTCATAGGGGAAGGTTTAGAGCCAAAGCACCAGGGAGAGTTAATAGAGCCTGACCAGAGGAACATACACACAAACTCACACATCAACATAAACATGCACACACACCTGGCAGGTGTCCTCCATCTCTGCTGAGATCAGGGAGCACAGTGCGCCAGAGAGAGGACACTGCTGACGCAAGACCTTCAGGGCATCTCTGTCTTTCTGTCCTGTAGTGTCTCTGTGAAAAGGGAAAGCATGAGACATATTGATGAATAGATGGACATATAGATAAAAAGCAAATCAGTGCAGTGAATGGGTGGGTAGATGAATGGACCAATATTGGATGGACCAATTGTATATGTACTGTATGGATGTATATTTCTGTAAAGAAATACATGCATACATACATATACAAGTATTTTAGCAAGGTTTTGGACTACCACAAACTACCACAACAGCTTCAGTTTATGGTCATGGAAAATACTGTTGAACATGTCACACAAAAAAATCATTAAAAATCACTCCTGGGTTAAAAATCACTCCTGGGTTAAAAATCACTCCTGGGTTAAAAATCACTCCTGGGTTAAGTGATACCTGGGTTAAGATCTGGTAAAGCATATGATTTATCTCTTTTGCATATTGATATAATAATTAGGTAAATTCTTATGTCCCTTATCGGGGTGGGGTCATCCTGAAAGATTAGGATAGAACTGTTGCTTCATTGAATAAAGGTGTTAGACAGAAGATCTTCGCTGTAAGGTTGCAGTGTGTTTGAGTGTGGCCCACCGCACTGGTCCCCCCACTGTGGAACTGCAGCCAAAGAGAACAGAATCAGCAGCCAGCTCGGTCAGTCCCTTCAAGCCGTGCCTAAACACACACACCGCTGTGGCAAGCCTGTGAGTCGACCATCTATTAATCATCAACACCACACACAAACATATAAAGTCACCTCCAGTGGGAAATGATGCTAAATGACAGAATTCATTCACTGTGTGTGTGTGTGTGTGTGTAGACAAAATAAAATGAACAATCGCAACTGAAGGCAATAATCTTGAAAAAAAAAAAGAGAGAAATATTTTCTGAGACTAAAAATGCAATGTTCATTAACTGAGTTCATTAATATATGTTGTGCTTTAGCTTACATCTTACTTGTCAAGATGTTATGAAGGCCCAACACAGCTACTCAGAAGCGTAAAGCTGTTTGCATGTGTAAAAGCTCTCTATTCTAACACTTTTTGCCTGGAGCCCTACAGGTTTAACTAAGGACACAGAAAGGAGGCCATTTTAGTGCTTACAGATGGAGCCCACCACATGCCAGGAGTGAATATGAAATAAAACAATAATCATTCATCAACCCCAGCCAAGCATCTTTCACTCACAAACGCTTCGAACTGAAAAACCTTCCACTGAGGTCACAGGAACATCTAACCGCATAATATGCCACATACCCAGCCTGCTGAGAGCTGAGTGAGATCATGCTTTATCCCTCAGCTCCAAGCTCCATGTTCTCAAATACACACACACACCTGCCAGTGCTTAGATTCCCTCCTCTTCTCAGTGCCACATCATTAAGCACTGGGAAATGCCATTGATTGTTGCTCTGGCTCGAAGATCACTGGTGGCAATTAGTGGACATCAAGCTGAGCTTATGCCCTTGGTGACTCAGTGCCATTCAGTGGTTGGATAGGGTGTAGCCAGTGGCTATCTCTCTGCCTGATCAGTGCTTTGATTAATGCTAATTTCTCAGTTGATCACAGGGCTATAATCCTGCTCACTAATTACCCGCTTGTTATGGGACCAGGCGTGGTCTTAACCCTCCATCTTATTGTGACCTCTGCATTTTCTGTAGCTAAAGAAACAGCGCTGTGGTCTTCCTCTTGTCAAGTCATCTATTACCTCAGTGGGCTGGACCCGAGAGCAAGGGTGCCGTAATGGCTATTACAGAAATAATCTATGAAAGATTACAGAATCACTCAACCAATGAGCAGTTAGCAATATGGCTAAGAGTCAAAGCAGGAACAATAACATTCTGGGGGTACTGTTAAATATGCATTGTAGGAGGAAAGTTTTTGGCGCAGTTTTTTTCAAGGTTTTGAAGAGTTCTAAGAAGTAATCTCTCGTGACCATTAAATAAAATTTCTTTGAAGTCAAGTACTCAGAAATTTATAAGAAACATATTTTAAGCTGCTATTTTTTTTA
This sequence comes from Clarias pachynema, assembly GCA_030014365.1. NCBI lineage: Eukaryota > Metazoa > Chordata > Actinopteri > Siluriformes > Clariidae > Clarias > Clarias pachynema. The sequence continues at coordinate 12,474,913 of JAQMYL010000007.1, read as the reverse complement.
TATGGTGCATCTTCCAGTTACCACACCATGTCTTACAGATTAGAGATTTACATATAAAACGTCATGCAGAAGGAGGATGAGAAAGAAAAACAATACAGAGCGTACTTTTATATTTTATATATACTGTAGCCTGACATGAATTAGAGTGACTGTTACTGTTACCACCCTGAGGTTGATTATTTTCCTATAACAGAGTATTTTATTTCTCTTTATAGAAAACTGCCTCTCTGGTTTATCTGTCATATATAACTCAAGTAATTCCTGGAGTACTCACTAAGTATATACTCATTCAAGACAGTAGTCATTAAATTAGTAGTAAGATGTGTCTTTCTGAAAAAAGGGCCAGCGATTGAGATGTGTTATTTTTTAACTTTGTGTTTCTTTAATTGGCCAGGAGCCATAGGCTACTAGTTTCTCCTGCGTCGTTCAGACCACCCAACCACATACAGGATCAAACAGGAAAGACTTACAGAATACTACAGAATGAGGTCAAGTTAAATAATATGATGCAGCTCATATAACACTCTTCCTAACAGAAGGCTATACAATAGGTAAGTCATCTATTCATAGAAAAGACCAACAGCGAAAGTGCTTCAATAGCCACAGAAATACAATCAGTAGAAGATTATTTTAATTCGCCATACATTAGAGAACACAGCTGCATTTTGTGGACATCATGCCAAGGAACTTGTTGCCTGGTGAAAAGGAAAAGGCCATACCCAAAAGCTATTTGATTAAGAAAGAAATCTCAGTGGCTCACAGGGCTATAATCCTACTCACTAATTGCCCTGTTGTAAAGGGGCTAGGCGTGGTCTTTACTCTCTATCTTTCAGATCTCTGTAACCTCTACATATGCAGTAGCTAGAGAGAGTCATGGTCCTTCTCCTGTCCAGTCATTTATCACATCAGTGGGCTGCAACTGAGAGCAAGGCTGCTGTAACGGGTATGACTCAAATTATTCATGATACACCAACTAACCATGAACACATTCATCCAATGAGCAGTTAGCAACGCGGCATAAAAATCAAAGCCGGCCCATTAGCACTAGTGCTCTCGACCAAATAAGAATGGATATAAACGGAAATAATAATGTGGTTAAAGTCTGCCTTTAAAAATCCTGTGCTATTTGACTTTGATATGATACAGATGAGGACATGGTGAAGAGAATCATATTAAAACTGTTATTTTTCTGCTTGCCGATGCTGCTGTCAGAACGTCATGCCAGAAAGCACATTTAATTTTCAGCTGAATTGACAAAAGCCAAAGAGAAGCCAAAAAATGAGAATTAGACAGCTCACGAGCGCAAAGGATCAAGAGGCAAGGGGCCAAAGTAAAGCAAGACAATGGACTGCGAAACATAGCCAGAGCGAATGGGAGAGTGCAGGATACAGATGCCAGTGATAAGAGCAGGTTGAAAGACAGGCATGGAATGAGAGCCGAGAAACTGTAGAGGAGGAAGCTAAAGAGACTCCAAGCTGTTTTACCGATCTCTGCATGAATATCGCTCTTTTTTGAAACTCTGGCCTATAATTTTCAGCCTAATAGCAGTGCCTATGGTGATAATATGGTAATGGACCTGCTATCACCTGGCGAGACTCTTCTGTGCTACTGGGAGCCCAGCTCTGTCCAACTGAGAAGCCTTTGATTACTGAGCCCTGGTAATCCTGGTCATACTGACCAGACCTTGGACAGGAGCTTTTATTTGTGTGACCCAAACAAAAGGAACAGGTGTAATTGCTTTTTGTGCAGCCAGTAATTAATACGTTTGGGCCTCAGCCACCAAAAAAGAAGTTCAATAGTGCCTTAGAGGCCTTGTGCCATGCTGAAACAAAGGGCTATGAAATATAAACATAATAAATCTGCTGACCTGGTGTGTGAACTCTAGGTTTTTTTTGTTACTGTTGATCAGCTTTTCTCGGTTTAGAGAAAAATGTATTCCCTGCTCCCTTCCCCAGAAACAATCCCATATGCACAGTCTAATTTAATTAACTGCACCTTCTCGTCTTTGAGGAATTCCATTTGTTTGTGCATTTTTTTGTTGCTAGCTATCTTTAAAAAAAACATGCAGCCTAGGAGATGACATCTGGTTCAAATCTTTGAGGAACGGGCCACAGCGGTTCAGGTTTTGCACCGAGTGCTTGTTACGTTACCGCAATTAGGAGGCTTTCTGACATTCGCTTGATTACTCCAGAGACTCAAATCCGAATCTGTGATTATTAAAGCTCACATAAAATGACTGATCGCAGCTCGTCTGAAGGAAACACATGTAGGTTTCACTGGTACACTGGGTCAGCGCTGGTCAACATTTTGACCAGCCTCATAATAACATGTTTTCATGGAACAGCTGAAAAAAGTATCTTATGGATCAGATTATGCAATAATTTTGAGGGTATAAAACAGTCATTCTACTATAAATCTATCAATTGATACAATACAATAAAAAAGATTATACGTTTAGACGAAAAGCTCTGGGGTAAAACTAAATGAGATGGTGATACATGTGATTTCTTTTGAAATATATGAGAAAACAGAATGTTAAGAACCTAAACACTGTGCTGCCAGGTTCATACCTTATTCTAACTCTAGAGTATTTTTAACATTCACACCATTTAAAAAAAATTTTTTCTCTAAGCTACCAGATTCTACTTCATCACATGACTTCTAATTTTCTGCTAACTATTTTATCAAACACTGGGTGAATGTTGGTTAGACTGTTTGAGTCACATTGTTATATCCTATTACATATTGAGGGTGGAACTAGGTAGTTACATTAAGAGCAAAATTTAAATGAGTATTAAACATGCTTAAGTGTGGCTGTTTACATATAAATCATGTTTAACCCACAATGCCGCTGTCAGGACTGAGCAGCTCTGTGATTGCACTGGTACAATGAACGACTGCCCTAAAACAGAAGCATAATTTGCACAAAATGAGTCTGATCATTTAGGACCAAGCAACCAACCTTTTTAGATCAGAATTGTATATTATCTAGATAGAAGTAAAAGAAGTTAATGTAGACCTGCTAATTGTAGAACAAATCAGATTTTTAAAAAATCACCAAAATTATAATATATAGACCAGATTTTTTCATAATAGTCTAGTGTCTTTGATTATTAACCACACATTTACTGGTTATTGCCTGAATGCAAATGTGATTCTCATTCAAATCATCTCTTTTCAGCCTCAAATTTACACCCACTGGATTAACATAACTCAATAATAATAACATAGCAATATACTTTCTAAACTTGCTTTATTGTGATAACAGGACATATTTAATGTCAAAGGGTTATGTGAAAATCTCCTTAAATATTTAAGTTTAGGTCTTAAGTAAACTCCCGCTCCATCTTTGAGAAAGATCAGACTGAAGCAGAGAATGGGTGTGAACTGATGGAGTGTTTAATTCATCATATATTTCAATTTCAGATTAGATCAAGTCACTCGTTCATTTATGATAATTTTTTCCCCCGAAAGCATGCTGAAGCTGTGAAAGAGCCTGTATTATGTTATGGTGTATCAGTCACACCCTGTGTGTTTATATCAGAAGCTGTGTGTACTGTATGTGTAGGAGTCTCATCTGGATACACTAGGTACGTACTGTTTGCACACAGCAGGTTGTGACCTTGTGCCCTCTTGGCCCTGAGGGAGAAGGTGGATTTGAGTTTGGATGGAGGAGAGGAGTGTGTCCCAGGCATGAAACCCAAAGTCCAGTGTAGCCTGTGCATTATTCACGGGGCCTCTTGTGGTTTCATTTCAGGATTATTTCTCCCGCTGAAACCCAATCCTCCTCCTCCGCTGCTCCCTCGAGGGAATCCAAGTTCACTGTCACACTGCTTCTCAGAGAAAAGCATACGTGTATGTATGTGTGTGTGTGTGTGTGTGTGTGTGTGTGTGAGAGAGAGAGAGAGAGAGAGAGAGAGAGAGATGAGGGATCAGGCTGTCAGCAGTTGTGTGCTTAAGCAGGAAGCTCAATTTGGCTAAAGCAGCTGTCAATCATCTGTCTTCTCAATGTAGATTAACACATAAAGCTTCATTACTTTTATAGCACATAGATTCATTAAATACTACCCACATAATGTCTGTTTATCGCAAATACAAATTTGGATGTGCTAAAATAGCCAGTTTTTATCTTCTTCATCACTTTATTTTCCACTGTATATAATATGCAACTACAATGAAGAGCATGTTTTGGCATTGTTTTGTCAATCTTACATACTGTTACAACCCTTATTCTGGATCCTTCCATCCAGAATTGTATTCGCTTTTGGCTGAGATCTTATATTAAGGATGAGAAAATCAAATTACTCCATAAAGTAATTTCCAGCACATACTAAAAACTTTCAGCAGGGTTAAGGTCTGGCTAATTTATTGCCTGAGGCATCTTGGTATAGTTGTCCTGGAATTTGCCCATGCCATCACGAAAGGAAAAAATGCATATATGGGATAAGCTGCTCATTCAGTACATTCAGGTCATCTGCTGACTTCATTTTATTTCCACATACAGTAGTGTTGCTGAGTCAACCCGAGTTCATAACACCATAACACCTCCAGAGGCTTGTACAGCGGGCACTGTGCATGATGGGCGCATGTGCTTCCCTTTTCACGCTGACAAAAGGTCAGACCATATGACCGTTTTCCTTTGCTCTAAAGTCCAATCTATTTGCTCCCTAGCAAGCTAAATACTATTATTATTATTATTATTATTATTATTATAATTGTTATTATTAGCTTCATAATAAAAGCTGTTTAGATCCAATCCTGTGAGTCCTCGTCACATTGTGCATGAGGAAACACTCTTACTTTGACTATTAAACATTGCTGTAATTTCTGCTCTATATTTTTTTATGATGCAACATCATTAAGGGTTTAAGTGATCTCCAATAATAGTCATTAATGTTAATAATTTACTCCTGATGACAGCTTTTCTTTTACGTATATTTCCAGGTTATTAATGCACCGGACACTTCCCAATTCACATCTCATACAAACTTAAATAATTCTTTTGATTGTGTAAAGCTGCTTTGCGACAATGTCAATTGCTCAAAGCGCTATACAAATAAAATTAAATTGAATTAAATTGAATACCAGTAATTCCAGCATTCTCTTAGTTGATTTGTTTGCTTGATGTAGGTCAATAATTTGAGCCTTCTGAAATACAGTTACATCTTTTCCATGATCACAGGATACATCATACAGTATGACATGACTGTTTAAGGAATAAGAAGTACTTTTATTTAATAAGAAGTATCTTTTATTTAAATCCAAACAATGAATTTTTGGACAAAAATATACAACCTGTGGTACTCTCAATACCTCTATATACAAATAATATGCAAATACAATTTGTAATGCAAAAGGTGATGTAATGCAGGTGGCATGGTGGCTTAGTGGTTAGCATTGTCGCCTTGTACCTCCAGGGTCCGGGTTCGATTTCCAACTTTGTGTGCGTGGAGTTTGCATGTTCTCTCTGTGCTTAGTGGGTTTCCTCCCATAGTCCAAAGACATGCAGATTAGGCTAACTGGCGTTCCCCAAATTGCACGTAGTGTGTGAAAGAGTGTGTGCCTTATACAGGGTGTACCCCAATGCATGCCCTAATTAAGTCTCCTGGGATAAGCTACAGGCCCCTGGTGTATAGTTGATGATTGAGTGAGTGAGAGATGTAATGCAGTTTCACCCAGAAATCAATTACTTTGCAATTTACTCATTAGGTTCATAAGTATTTGGACGGTGACAAAATGTTTGAAATTTTGCCTCTGTACACTGTCTGATCTAGACTAAACATTACAACAATCAAGGCACATCCAGAAATGTTACCTTGCATTCACCTTTTAGTGACGATCAATGATGTACAATACATCATGAATGCAAGGTAACATTTCTGGATGTGCCTTGATTGTTGTATGGTTAAGTCAAGATCAGACACTGTTGTTATAGCATACATTTACACCTGGTTTTTAAGCACTGATACAGGAGAAGCCTTCTAAAATATATTTTTAAATGTCTTCTTACAAAACATATATTGAATATTTTACGCTTTGGCCAGTGGAGTAGATTTGTAAATCATTTGTGGAAAGTCAGTTCTGCGCTGGTCAAAGAGAGTCAGAGAGTCCATGTGGAATAAATGTAATTCATATTACATGATGAATGTGAAGGTTTTATATTCTGCTGTGTGTGACATCACGTGGCCTACACAGATTGTTCTTATCACACATTTAACGTAGTAGTTGTAGGAAAGTGGATTACTATTAAATTTTATACTAAGTCGGACAAAGTGTTTACTGTAGAATTTTAAGTTCCATGCATAATCTAGTTTCAGACAGGATCTGACAGAAAGATACATTTGGCAACAAAACACACAAGATTCAAAGAGAAAGCGTGAGAGAGGGAAAAGAAAGAAAGATGGCAGCACAGTTTAGCTTTTTATCGTCAGCCAGGCAGCTGGCTTCTGCAAACTTACCACAAAGTGCTTGGATTAGTCCAAACACCTCTTAAAGGCTCTGACACACTGTGCTCATAATGGCCGTCAAACCAGCCCCATCCAAGTGACTACCCAAGTGCGAGTCTGTGGCAGTGACACGTTTCTGCGCCTGGTTAAACGTGAAGCACGTTGTGACCAGGAATATAATCTCGAAATGTATTTAAACGCAAGTTATGGAAATGAAAACAGAGAGACGCAGAGGATCAGCATTAGCGTCTTTATTTCTCTCTTTTTTCAGTTGATGTTGTTGCATAGGGAATGCACATCTTGCTTCCAGTAAGTCAGTGGATGAATGTGATCATCACAGTAAGGGGCTGAGATAGAGAAAGTGAAAGAAAGACAGAAAGAAAAAAGAAAGAAGAAAGGAAAGAAAGAAGGAAAGAAAGAAACAAAGGAAAGATGGCACTATATAGACAAAAAAACTGGTAGTTAAATTAGCAGTCCATATGTATCATGTGACTCAGAATTAAAGAGCACATGTAGGATCAGCTTCCTCTAATTCGTACAGATTCGACAGGCTACATCAAGATATGGCAGACCGAAAACTGATTCCACATTAAACGATTCACATGACTCCAGGACAAAAGAAAAGAAAGAGCAGACGGCCACACAGATTTAACACAGAACCACAAAGGATTTAAAACAGTGAGGAACCTACAATATAACATGACATAACCAAGACTGGGTGCTAGAAATGACAGTTTCTCTTCAGCAAGTGTAATAGAGGCACAAGGTTTCATTTGATTTCTTCTTTTGTAATCACTAACTGAAATTTTGATTACTCAGTAAAAGGCAAATGACAAGTTTAGGGTGGGTGAAGATAAAGATGAAGGATGCGTGGAGATGGCTGGAGGACAGCGGTGTAGCATCACACATCATTCCTCTACTTGGTCTCGTTCAGAGACGAGCAGGATTGTCTTCATATGATCAGGCTCAGAGATCCAAAATTGCTAATGCTAATGATCAATCACACAGTCCAGAAGCCTCTTCACTCACAGTGACACTACACGATTCCACGCACCAGACCGCTTTTCCATCAACACAGTGCTGGCTATCCTGTCTGTGCTTCCACCAGTTTAACAGATGAACCATTATCTGCAATGTATAAGATCATCTATGTAAGATCGATACAAGAAACGTACGAGCTCATGTCTACATCCTGTCTGTGCTTCCACGCGTTTAACAGCTGAACCATTATCTACAATGCATAAGATCGAATCAAGAAATGTACTAGCTCATGAATTGTGTAAAAAGGGATAAGTATTGATGTATTTTCTCTATGTTCGAACTGAATCCTTCTTTATCTGCGCACCTTGGTGAAAGTATTACTGTATATAGACACCAGGTGATGAAAGGTGAGAACTTCTTCACGTCCTTAAATGAGGTTCAAGTCATACTCAGTTCACTTGGCAGTTTAATGTTTATTGAATTCTCATTGTGACTGTTAAAACATTCTGCATCATCATTTCCATGAATTTTAATCATGGTGGTGAAAATGACTCAAACAGTATCATCCTGCATCCTTGCACCTTGTTGGTGAAAAAGTGCTACCAGACACCTTGTCCACAAATCCTGCTATTATTACTTACAGTTACTAAACAAGTTACACAACAAAAGTCACCACATAAACTGGAGCAGACAAAAAATGTGTTCCTGCCATTCAAAAAAGACTTTTTTCTAGACATTCTAGTCTGGACTTCTGCACCATCTGCTTTCGTATCAATAAACAGTCCGGAGACCCACCAGAGCACACTGTCCCTAGCACTGCACAAACCACACATTCTTCACTGAAGTTCTTTTGCCTCTAATAGAGCTGAACGACTCGTACAGCATTGATCCTCAGTCCACTGAGGCTAGCGCTCAACATCTTCAACAACATAGGGGAATCACTTATGTGATTTGGTTCTCTCCACAGCTTCAGGACATGATGCTTCATCAAATGAAACCATCTTCGGATCTTCCCTACGCCCTGCCGATGCTGATGTAGTGTGTGTGTATGAGAGGGGAATGATAAAAAACGTTAAATCAACAAATAGGAGATTGAAATATGCAATTATGCGATTGAAAAATAAATAAAATAAATAAATAAATCTGTTCATTGGTTTGTTGGGAAAAAAAAGATTTTTAAAATATTTTTTTTCTTCTAGTCATATTCATTAAGAGCTTCACTAGGTGAGTACAGAGGATCATGCAGGTTATAGTCCATGGTTATTGAATATCAGTTACAGTCAAAGGGCTCTGGAACACAGCAAAGGCTATCGGTGTTAAGAGACAAAAAAAATCCCAATAGTTACAAACTGTATTTGTTATCAATAAGAGCAATATAATACAGATTTTCACAGGCACTACAATTTTAAATGTATCAGTTAAATGCTGGTTTGCTTTAATTAGATTTTTTTTCCTTTACATTTTAACAGAAGTTTAAACTAAATAAAAAAAAAGTACATGACAAAAAGGATAAACAAAGGTAGATACCAAACATTGATTGGAATAGCGTTCATTTCACAAGTGCATAGTTCTCATGCAGATAAGACTGCTAGGTGGATCAGCAGGATCGCTCACGATGGTCTTGTTTCGAGTTATCTTCTGTCTTATCAACTGAGGTAGCACCAACAGTTTTAGTAGGGAGAAGGACGAAGCGCCTGGATTAGTCGAGAATGCGGATAAGCTACCTGCCTCAGCTCAGCTTGATGACCGATGTACAGGACTGCACCTATTTGTTTCCTTGTAAGTTATTTATATATATAAATAACCAGATCATATCATACATGGAAATGGGTGGACATGATGTGAGAAAGTGTGTTAATCAGTGCTGATTGTCCAGCAGTAGAAAAGGATTGCACACACACATGCATTTATCCATGCCTGAAAATGTCCTCCAGGAAACTAAACAAGGTTGGGATTGCAGGCTCTATCAGTCATCTTTTCCTGTTTGACTTTCTATTGTGACTGAATGTTACCCTGATATTAATCAAATATAAAGCTAACCTCAAAAGTTGTCATTTCTACTTAAAACCACCAGAACATTATTTTCATAAAAGAATTCAAATAATCACAAGGAAACATTTTATCAAACTCGTCACGAACAACTTTGTTTGCCGATGACCACGGGGAAGGCTCGTTACATGTAACCTTCTCAAGGGGAAATGGGTTTCATGGGGAAAAGTGAAAAGCGGGAGGCTAGAGTTTTGCTATGAACAATGCTGAGAAGATTTCTCTTGGGGTGCAGTTCAGCACAGCTAGGCTTTAATTTCCTCCCCTTCACAAATTTAACTGTAATAACTGGCACCTAACAATCGACTTGTGGCTTGTGATTGGAAAGTGGAAATGTGTGCAGTGGAATACTGACCCCAAAAACACTGGCTTATGAAGAAGAGAACTGTAACGTCAACATGCACACATCTGTTTTATATCTAATACAGTCTGTGGAATGAGAAACTGATTTGTGAGCTGAAATGTGGCACTGATGGAAATTATGCATGTGGGTATGCAGTTGTGGTGTGGTGAGGTGGTGATGGTACAGTAGGTTATAAAAACCAATCTGGACACTGGGGATTCAGAATCGGTGCTGTTTGGATTACTGTAATTATATTTTCAGTGCCCTTGATTTTAAAATGCGTGTAGCATTTTGGCAATGTAGTGTAGTGTGTTTGAACTTTTAGCTGGAAGTCATGGCCTTGCTGTTGCTTAGATGTCACACTTCATTATTAAAGATTGTTATTCATCTAGTTGACAAAAAAAAAAACCTTTGCTGAACAAAATGAAACCTGTTAATTCTTTCTATTAAATGAGTAAAAATGCAATGCATACTCACTACAAATGAAAAGTGTGTGTGAGTAGAATTGTGAGGGCTTACTCACATAAACATGGAGTAATTAATTAAATTATTTATAAAATAAAATGTCAGTTTTGCTTGAGAAATATTATATAATATTCATATTATATAATATAATATAAATAACATTATATATTTCTATTATCATCATTATTATGTGTGTATGTCTGTGTGTGGCAGAGCTAGGAAGAAGACCTGCAGCACTCTGTGGTGACATGGAGAGAATGCTTCTCAGCGTGGTGTGACTCCATGCTCGGTTAGCAGAGGTGGTTGAGAGACAGAGAGGGAGGGGGAGAGAGAGAGAGAGGGAAAGAGAGAGAGAGAGAGATGGAGAGATGTTGAAGAGAAAAAGAATCATGTTGCATATCAAGCTGTTTATTTTCCTGCATGGAATGGTGAACACAAAAAGATGCCTAGATGCATTTATAATAGGGGCATCCTTTGGCTGTCTATGTCATTGTCTTCTGCCTAAAACTAGATTTAAAATGCCAAAAAACGCTCTTGTTTCTTACCAACATCCTCAGAATTACCTAAATTTAGCTTCATCAACACTGATGCAACAAAGAACCTTCAAAAGATACAGCAAGCATACTTGTAACATCCATTTACAATGGGGCTTTCACCTCAATACCTTATACTTTTCAAGTATAGGAAATTCTCTATACCATCAAAAGAAGGAAAAAGAAAACAAAAATGTCTTTAAATACATACAAAAAAGGAAAGCAAAAAAAAAAAAAAAGGACAAAAAATAACAAGGATAAATCAGGAAACAGGAAAGTTTTCAACTTAAATCCAGTTCCCCAGAGAATAAACAAACAAACAGAAACAGATCTATTAATGTGGCCTTATTACAAACGATGCAAAAATTCACAACACTAGTTTTTCCTCATTTAATCAATGTTACAAAAGTCCTGCATTATAAAATAGGGCAGCTTTAAAATCAGTGTAATTAATAAAACTATACAATATACAAACAACAGGTCTCCCATACTCAGCGGTGTCCTAGTCCTAGCTTTCTTCTCAATTTCAATTAGATTTGTTCTTCGTCTCCCCAAAACTCTATGTTTGTAACCCCCCTCCAAAAAAAAAAAAAAAAAAAACCACACAAAAAAAGAAAAATGAACTAAATCTATACACACAACACAAAAACAAAACAGACTGCCCAAGCTATTGCTTTTATATTCTTTTTCTCTCTTTTTTATATTTCTTTAAAAAGGGTGCAATTTTGTCATTATCTTACACACAGCCAGATATCCTGCTGATTAGATGCTAGGCTGCTTTAAACTAAACTAAGGTTCTGTGACAAAAAAGAAAGAAAAAAAAATCTGTGCAATATTTTTTCCCTTTGCTTTTTTTAAGCCCTGGAAGTATCTATTTATTTATTTATTCATTTATTTGTAAATCCGCTAAACTGTCATTCTTTCATATTTAGTGCAGATAATTAAGGAAATAATGCCCAACTCATTAATAAAGGGTAGGCAAGAACAAGGGGGAAAAAACAAACAAACAAACAAAACAAAAAAAACCCTGACACACAAATAAAAAATTGAAAAAAAGAAAGCACACAAACCACACACAAGTGTAACCGATAAAACGCCATTTCATACACTTGGAAAATTTCCTTGATATTTTTTTTCCTTAAATGTTATATATGGAATAGACAAGAAAAAAAGATTAATATGGAAGATCAACATTTACATAAAATGGCCATTTTGTGATTTCTTAAATGCTTAAATGTCGAGTGTTGCAACATTGGAGAGGAAGTTTCCTTGTTTTAAGGCTTGCTTGTGACCAAAAGGATAAGAAAGAGGAAGCCTAATAAGTGAATGGTCATTAATGTCATGCGCAAAGAAAGTAGAATACCCAATTTGTCAACCAGCCAGTCAAGTGCAACACTAACTTTGGTAAAAAAAAAAATAAAAAATTAAATAAAAGAGGAAAAAATAAAACAATGACATCTAAATGAGTGCAAGCATGTATTGCATATTAATTCCTTATATATATATTTTCCTTATTTCACTGTTCTGGGAACAAAAACAGGAAGACTAAAAACAAGGTTGTTTCCATTTAGAAATAATTGCAGTAACATTCATAAATATCAATACACTAGCTAAAAAAGGCCTGGGTGTCAGAACTATAACAGATACACTAATAAATGTTTAATTTCCTATCGACTACAGAACTAACGAGGGCCTGCGCATGATTAACACTGAGTCTTGTACAAGATATTGTATCACAAGGCCTGGGCTCACACATTGCTCCTCTTACTGTATTATTAGCACGCATTCCTGCTATCTGCTTCACTCGCTCGTTCCCTGCACAGTAGCAGCAAGGTGTAAAGATCTGAAACGTAAAAAGAGCTGCAACTTGTGAATCAACTCAGAACTAGACCATCACTCAAGGCACATTAATGAGGAGCAATTGTTTTTTTTGATCTGAGAGGAGAAAGTGAGTTGCTCTCGCAAGGAAATAAAGCAGAAAGACTGTTTTAAAAAAGACAAGGGAGGCAGGGACAAAATAGAGAAAGGATGAGAAGCTAAGGAGAAGGATAAGGAGATGCGTTAGCTGGTTGATTGTGAGGACAGCAGTAAAAATACCCTACGTTTAAGGGGCCAAACAAAATACTCAATTTGGCAAGTGCCTGGAGTTGGGATTACAATAATGTGTCTTTAGTCACACTACTTTTACTACATAATCTAAAAATTTGTCACTAACACTAAAACATGCAGTTTTTTTTTTCCTTACTCTTCTAAGTTTTGATCAACAGTGGATGAGTCAGGTGTAAGTGTATTTATTATATATGCACTGTAGGAAACAAAAATCCAAAGTCAAATAAAGAATAACAGTTAAATCACATGCGAAGCAAATTAATTAAGAAAGGCTTCGCTCTGTGATTGCATTCATGTTTTGTCTGATCTTCACATTTGTATTTTTTTCTTTTGTTTAACACTTTCATAAAGGTTACAGAATATTTTTGTTGTGTCACAACCCCCCCCCCCCCACCCACCCCACGGGATCAACTACCAGTCTGTGGTCACAGAACAGGCACAAGAGCTTTCAGCTAAAGAAGAATAAGGACCATACTGAATGTAGAAAGGGTTAAAGAGTAAGAGTGCTGGGATTTGCCAATATAGAACATCAAAAAAAATAATTATATATATATATAAACTGACCACAGATTAGTGTTCCTATTCTAAGAGCTCTCATAACCAACCATTTCTGAAGCTGTTGATATGATCATATCTTTCTTATGTTACATCCAATGTATTTTGTCTGATGAGAAATTAAGAATACCTACTGCTACTACATTATGTTCTTCATGAAAATAAGTTAATTCACTTTTTGGAAACAAACTTGCACTGCAGCCTAATGTCGATGCATGGATGAAGTTGTCGAAATGTTGATTGTTTAAAATTCCTTAAAGGGATATTTGTTCTACAATACGAACAAATTTACAAAGATAAACAAATATTAAAAATAATAATAATAATAAGCACGTACAGCTCCCTCTATTTCTCACTAGGCTATTTGTTCTATTTTTGTACCCCAATATTTTAGAGTCCCAGAGGTGTGAATGGACTAGGAAGAAAAATATATATAGATATATACTTTTCAACAATCGCTGCAGTGATTTATCTTACAAAAGATATTTAACAATCTGACAGCTTTCCAACAAAATTGCACTTTCCTCAATTCAAAATTCCATTTACCTCCAATTATGGTCGCCTTATGTCTTGCTAATGAATGGAAGCTCAGCCTTTCTATCTGCCCGATCTCTTTAAAAGCAGACTTTTACATGGGGTGCATTAGAAACAACTGAAATGACTCAAAAACACAAAAACAAACTATGAACGCATCTCCAAGATGGGAGACAATTTCTTTAAAAAAAATCTCCCATATTAATTCTTCATTTTACAGCCTTCTGAGCTCATATCAAACATCGCCATCTTCTCACATCCTGCCCCGAGACACAAACCAGGGGAATTTCTTCTCATAGTTGCCATTTCCAGGCACATAATGTCTGTTGGGCCGTGGGCATGGCGCTGAAGGTCTCGGCGGTGAAGATATGGATGAACAGTTCTGGTAAGAGCAGACTAGTGAGTTGAGAGAGGTTTTAGCTGGTGGAATATCTGATCCAAGTAAAACCTCTATAAGAAGTCCACAAGCAGAACTAGGGTTCTACCCGAAAACCGCCAGATCCTGCCAAACACAGGGGGAGAGGAGCACGGGGCGCGCCAGTCCAGGATGATCAAATCACGTAGCCATACGTGAAACTGTAACAAATTCAGGTATAAGTGATAAAGAGATTCGGCTCTCGATGAGATTGGGAACAGTCATGGACTGAAGGAAGCTCTTTGATTGTGTCACATTATGTTTTCCTTATCTGGTCAAACCAAAAAAAAAAAAAAAAAAAAAAAATAATTCATGCAAGTTTCCAAGTAAATCAGATCTCTCCAATTTCAAGCCCAATCTCCTGAAGAGAGAAGAGCTGGACAGTTACTATATATGAATATAGGAGTAGAAACCATACATCTGGAGGAATATATAAGGTATATACAGATACTGAGTATGTTTGTTGTAAGCGTGTTGAGTTGATTTGTTCGGATTTGTTGTGGGTTCTGCTGTAGCCATGCTGCGGGTATGTGGGCATTGAGGGCGGCGGGCAGATCCTGGCGCGTCACACCGATGGGCACATTTGAAGGTCACACTCAGGGGAGGCAGGGAGGGGCATTTGAGCTCGGGAGAGGCCAGTCTTAATCTGGAGTCCTTAGCCCAGGTACCACTGCACATGAAAGAGAGAAAAGCAACAGTCAGTACAAAGACAAAGAAAAAGACATACAGTACTGTATGAAGGTGGAAGTGGAATTCAGTTCCATCAGTGGTTCATCTACATCCACCTCTACAGTGGTTCATCTACATTCAACCACAGAACAACTGAGTCACTCTACGCTGGTCACCTAAACTTTTAGGCTATATTCTAACAGGATTTTAAGTTCTATAAACCTATACAGACCATAATACCCTTCCTATGTACTGTGTAGTCCTTACATTATACTGTAGAATCATCTAAGAACTTTAAACTTTTATCTGGAATCTTGACTACATAGGCCTGTCTCAGCTCACCTGTCTCAGCTCACCTGTTTATGCTCTTGCCCTCTGTATCCAGCTGTTCTGACCTTCATTTTCTTTTCTGTTTTTTTCACTCTTCTCATTTGCTCTTCCCTTTCCCATTCTCTTTTTGTCATTTCCTTCCCTCTTCTCCTCTTCTTTCTTTTGTCTCCTTTTTTCTGACCCTCATTATCTCTTCAGTCCTCTATTCTCTTTTCCTTTCTTGTTCCCTAATTCCGTTGTCTCTCTTTTCCTCTTATTGCGTCTCCTTCTCTACTCTTTATCCTGCTCCCTTCCTCTCATTTCATCTTCCTTCCACATTCCTTTTTGAACCGCTTCCTTCATTTTTTTCTCATCTCTTCCATTCTCTGCTTGCATTCTCTCATTTCCTTTCTTTTCCTCCTCTCCATTCTTCTCTACTTTTGTTCTTCCCTTTCCTCTCTGCATCTCCTTTTTTCTCATCTCCTTTGTTTCTGTTTATTTCCTCTT
This sequence comes from Clarias pachynema, assembly GCA_030014365.1. Classification (NCBI taxonomy): domain Eukaryota; kingdom Metazoa; phylum Chordata; class Actinopteri; order Siluriformes; family Clariidae; genus Clarias; species Clarias pachynema. The sequence continues at coordinate 12,459,001 of JAQMYL010000007.1, read as the reverse complement.
CACTTCTCTCCATTCTCTTCCTTTCCTTTTTCCTCTCCTCTGTTTTGCACTGCCTCCTGCCCTGAGCTCCTTCAGCCTGACTCCTCAGCAGAAGCAGGAAGTAACCTGTTTCATGAGCACCAGTGGAGTTTAGTGTCCAGCTCTCTGCTCTCTCTAATCCTTCAGAGAAATGGGCTTATTGATCGGCCCGCTCTATTGTTCATGTTTCCAGAGAGTGAGCAAAGTGCCCTCCCCTCCTTCTCCCTCATACTCCCTCTTTCCGATCTCCCGTCCCCTCCCGTCTTCCTCCAAGTTCAAGTTCATCCTGGTGTTACATCATGTCTGGTTGCCAAGGACGACCAGACACCCATATACGTGACTATCATTAACAACTCTGTAGCTCTTCCTACACTTCTTAAGCTTTTCCTCATTTTTCTTAAATCCCACGTTCCCCCAGAAATTCTCTTCCGGTTCTCCCGCTATGCTCTGTTACTTTCTGATCCACCCAGCCTTGGCTAAATAGCTACGGACAATACCGATTCAAAAAACGACACATACAGGGTCTTCCGCTCTCTCTCCCCTATTCTTTCTACGCATCATCATACTGTATCCACCAATCAGGACACAAGATGAATTAGGTGTTTAAACTTTCTTGCCAATCAGAGTAAAGATTAGGGCTTTTTTTTTTTTAGACAAATTTCCCGGAAACTTCCTAAAACCATTCTGTTTTGTTTAAATGTTTGTTTTAAATCCATACTTGTTTACCATGGTTTTTAACCATTCTTTAACACATAATTTTCCCCCATGATTTTAGTTATTTTCATAATTGTTTTTTTTCCATAAATTATGTTTTTAAAATTAAATAAATAGTATTTAAATAACATGACTTGTTACATCTCCATACATCTCCTCCATACAATACAAAATGACAATACAAAGTGTCATTCTGAGACACCTATCTGAACTTATCTGAATGTTGCATTGTAGAGATTGATATTAAATAAACATAAAACATTAAAACTGATACTCGTTAGTGTTTGTCAATCTTTTAAATGTTTACAATATGCTCATAATGTTTATAATGATTAATTATATAATGGTTCTAGGAAGCAGTTAAGACCTTCTCGCATTAACACACACACATTTGCACAACATAGACTCATAAACTTGTTTAAATTCTATGGCTGGCCACAATTGAGTGGAGAAAAGGGAAGGTTAGTTTTTAATCAATAGAACTTGCTGACTAGGGACTTTTGCTCTCAGGCTCACTGCAGCTTCCTTGTGTCTTTGTCTACGTCTGCTTTCGAACTTTTCTTCTATTCCCTCCCTCCCTCCCTCCTAACCACCCTCCCTCCCTCCGACTTATTCTTGTCCCGAGAAGACTTCTGGAGATGAGCATTTGCAGGCATAGAAAGGAGAGAGAAAAAGGGGAGGGGGACTGAATAATCATATACGGTTGTCTCCCATATTTCCCCTGTAAGTGTGCAGACAGTGGGGTCGCGTTACAGTGTGGTGTGCTGTGCTGACAGGTAGGATTTAGTCAACAGACAGAAGAGAGAGATAGAGAGAGAGAGATAGAGAGAGAGAGAAAGAGAGAAAGAGAGAGAGAGCAGTAAATGTTCTGAAGTTACTACGCTTATGATGAGATTTGTCTGTCTTTTCATAAGACTAACGCTTGCACCATGATCAAAGTCAAAGCGCAGAAGAACATAAAAACTGCCAAGTGCCAACGTTTAACTTTTAAGACACATTCCCACAAAGAGTATTGTGGTAAAGTAAGCTACGTCGTAGTTGTACAGCTTAATTGGTTTTACATGCATACTAGTACACGCTCTGTGCCTCTCTCTCTCTCTCTCTCTTACTCTGTGGTAGCAGCTCAGGCATATTGCTGTGATTAGGAGAGAGTGTGTGGGAGCAGAAGTGAGAGTGAATCTAATGGCCACATGTGCAGTGCAGTGTGTGGTGTGGTGTGTATCACAGCCACAGGAATGCTGTGCTGGTACTCCCCCTCCCCACCTTTCCCTTCCCAAAAACTCCCCCTAACCCCCACCTCCCTCTCTTTCCAACATCCCACACTCACTTGATGCCTTCCATGTGTGTTGCTGTAACACATTATGCTGCTGACCTGAGATCGGTTTTGAGAAGTTTATGGCTCTCAGACCCGGTTCCTTTCTGTACTGTAATACACCTGATTCATGTGGTCAGTAAATTATGACACTATTAGGTGTTTTGGGGTAAACATGAAAACGTTCAGGGCTACAGGCCTCGGATAGGATTTTTTTCCCCGTCTGACTTCTATCTACTAATGCGAATGTAGGGTTTGAATAAAAGATAAAAATGAATGGAAAACCTGTTGACTTACAACTCACTTGATCACAATGAACACTTAAGGGAAGTTGTTAAGTTCTGTTTCACATTTAATATACCCTACTACACCTTTAAACCAAAAAAGCCTTCCCAACCTTTTTCTTTGGGGCTGTATTCAGAGTTGGAGACTCTGAAAAGTTACGTCAATATTTATGCAAGCAAAGTAGCGCATGTTCAATACTTCCTTTTTATGCACATGCTTTTTTTTCTGTGTGTACTGTCTAGATAATGTAAATTAAAGATTTTCCTTTGGGTAAAAGTATCAGAGAGACATGGGGTTTTTAATATTGTCTAGACCACCGGCATAAAATATAGGCACTTTCCTCAGAAAAAATCAGAGATTGAAAATGCAGTGTTTTTCTTTTTGCTTAATGTAATATGACGTATAATAGCAAGAGAATTAAAAATGAAATTAAAAAAGCTTAATTCTAACGATCACATCAACCAGTAAAAACTTGGTTTAATCTAACAATATGGTTTCCACCCTCATAAATATTCACCTTGGCACAATATTTCAAGCTTAAGTGCTATCTGACTTTAGCACTGGACATGGACAGTTTACATAATGTGAGACATGAGATAATTATGAAGCTCAACATGAGTCACGATGTGCAGAGCCACTAATCTCTACGTTAGCACACACCATGAGTTGTGCTGTTGTTTGAGACGCCGAACTAAACTTGATCTATGGTGTAGGTCAGACGGACTGAGTTGTGTCTGAACGATTGTAGGACAGTAAAGGACGGTAAGCTAAGGGAGCACCGAAAAATCACTCAGCAGACATTTACCAAGAGAGAGAGAGAGAGATTAAAAGAGAAAAAGTGTGGGAGAGAGAACGAGATGTACACAGACCACAGAGAGCTCCTCTGCATTTGCTGGTTTCTTTACACACACTAAAGAGAAACAGGGGCCCGTTTCGTGCGGTTTCAGAATTATAGCCTTTCTCTTTCTCCACCCTCTTCTTCACAACCGCGCTGCTGGGTCTGAAACTACTGTCCGTCCATTCTCTTATCCTTCCATTTCCTCTCTTATCCTCTGTTCTCTTCTAAACACTCTCTGACCTGCCATGGCCAACCTACAGTACGACTCTCCTGCTACGGTGTGTGAATGTTCAAGCGGGGTGAGTGCTGTGCCCTGTGTGAGGAAGACTACATGAGGGTCAGGGCCTTCCTACACAGTCACAGGAAAGATAGAGAATTAGAGAGACTCCATCTCTTCCTCCATCATCTAGAGGCTCTTTTGATTCGCCTCTAGAGCCAGAAAATAACGAGAAAAAAAAACTCCATGAAGGATTCCTTCAGTCTGAGAGCTGTTTGAACAGCGGGAAGAAACATCCAGACTGAAGCAGCACACAGATAAAAACCAATGTGTGTGTGTGCACGCATGCACATGTTCGCTGGTTAAAGGGTCTTTTTCGAGGGATTATGGTTTGTGGAGCGGTGGGGGGGGAAAAAATCACTGCTAGCCTGAGGTGAACTTCCATGATAGCAATCAGTACAAACAAGCAGTGTATTGTTCTGACTGTCTGATCTACAACTGGAACTGGTTGTATTGGACAGGCAGCTGTAGCGTTCAGCCACAGACGTGTCCTGACTGAGAGTCAAGCCTTCAAGGTGAAAGCTGGTTTAATAGAAGAGCCGGGGGGGCGGGGGGGATGGGAGGACATCTGGGACATTTATTCATCCATTCATCCATTCACCCATTCATCCATCCAAACATTTATCCATCTGTGCGCCTGCATACCTGCATATTCTATCTATCTATCTATCTATCTATCTATCTATCTATCTATCTATCTATCAGTCTAATCTATTGGCCTGTTTGTCAGCCATTTATGAACTTCAATCAAAAAGACAAGCGAATTAAAGGAACAAAAAGGAAAAAACTAAAAGACTAAAGGAGGCTCCAAAAAGCATGTAAAGCAGGTAATGAGAGAAAGAGAAAAAGGAATATGGGATCGAGACTGCAAGAGTGTGTGTGTGTGTGAGAGAGAGAGATAGACAGACAGAGAGAAAGTGACAGAGAGGGGATCGTTGCCTGCTCCTGTAACTCGCTGCCAATGGCGGGAGTAATCTCATCAGCTTGGTGGAGTGCTGACTCAGCAAGCCCACTAAAGTGCCTTCAGATGAGTGTCATCTCTGAGGAATTCAGCCTCATGTAATGCAAACCAGGTCGAGTGCGGAGAGTGGCAGTGAAATCGCCCGTCCCCACACCGCCCTCCCCATGGGAGCCCGCGGACGTTTAGAGCATTACTTATTTACGCTTCTGAATGGGACAGGAGCAGAGGGCTCATTGATATCACTGTGCTTGATTAGACTATTGAAAACAATGGCGCATGCCTGGAGGCTCGGTTTTATCCACAGCCGCCATCGTCGTTCTTCAGCAGTGTGAGGTTTGGGACAGGGTTAGATCTGATTCTTGCTTTGTATTTCCTGTTTGCGTTTTTAGCATGTGAGTGAAGAGTAACACGCATCGCTGTGCTGAAATTAATCTGGCATAATTAATTCAGATGGGAAGAAGTAATGCCCCCTTCTGGTATCAGAAAAAAAGTGCACCTTCACACTGTGTATGCTGAGCAAGCTAAACTGGGAGTGGAGTGGCTGGCTTTCAGCTTAACGATAAAGCGATCTTTCAGCTAAACGATTCACTTAAAGCACGAATAAAAAAACACTCAAATTACTCCAGTACAGAAGCTCTTCATATAAGCGCTTTCTAATCGCTGTCTCGCTCGCCCTATATACAGTATATATAGTCATTATTTTCATTACACACATAGGAACAACAAAAACGCTTTAAGTACACAGATCTGACACAGTATAGCAGTTTATTATGGTCATTATCTCTTCCCCACTCCAACATTTATAGTAAGTAAATTAAATCAGGAGCTCTTCGCCCAGAGTCCGTCCTGCGTGTGCCTGAGTGTGTGCTTGAGTCACGCAGTGGTGGCTATCTTCTCTCTCCATCTCACACACTCCATTCCCCCGTGCTTTCTGATTAAAAACTCTGCGTTTTATCAGCACAACATCTTCATCGGGGTCATGCTGCAGTCCCCACATACACTGCGTGCAATTAACCTCAGATTACATCTGTGTGACTGTGTGTGGTTGCGTACGTGTGTGAAAACGAGTCATGCGATTCATGTCAATGCAAACGGCAGGGGTGCTGCTGGTGTCTTCACAGACAGGAAGGTAAAAAGTTTAAAAGGCCATAAAAGTGTCTGTTACTATGATGAAGTTTGGAGAAAAAGATGGAGAGAGATAGAGGGTGAGAGACAGATTAAGCATATCTGTAGTGTGAGTGTGTGTATGAAAGCCCCTGTTGGATTACAAGAGCACAGGCAGTACAGAGGCAAATGTGGGGGTCTGCTTGAACTGTGTTGGGTTGTGAGTGTGTGGGTGTGTGTGCGCGCACACTATTCGTACCTCCCATACCAGACTTTCTGAAGCTCAATGCCAGTAGGGCTGCTACCCTCCCTCTATCCTGTCTCTCCCCATCTCTCCGTCTCTCTTTCATCACCCTCACCCATCTGTCTCTCTCTCCGGGCCTGGTTACCCCAGCCTGTCTGTGGGGAATGTTTACAGTCACACTCTCGAAAATCTCACGTCTTGGTGTTTCTCTTGCTCCCTGCTCTGAATGCCAGAAGTAACTTTATTTTCCTGTCTCATCAGGACACTTTGCTCTGCTTAATTTGTGTTATTAAAAAGGACAAAAATAATCCCCTTGTAAAGCATCAATCTCTATGATTAGATGTGATATTAGGTTTTATATATAAGATTTACACATCGTGCTAATTTGGATTGGAGTTTTTGTATTTATTGAATTATGCTATATCGTATAAATGAGTCTGTTGGATTCTAGGCTGTCTAGCTTGCCTAACTGCATTTTTTCTTACGCAGTCAAATCACTTCCGAGGTTTGACCCAACTGGAAAGAAAATGATATAACCAAACCCTGCAGAAAAGTCAAGGTTTCCTTAGTATGGTTGCCTACGCTCTCTTATTCTCATGTACACTCATGATCACAAGCTTATGATCACTTTTAATATTTACATTTCAATGCAATCATCTCGTCAAAGAGGCACTCATTGAGATAATCGTTTGTTGTGGGAAAAATGGCACTGCCTTTCAGAGCTGGCTTGAGACCAGCTTTGTGTCTGGTTTGCTGTTATAAAAGGAGTGGGTGGGTGTTAACATAAAGCAGGGGGTCTCGAACTATTTGTAGCCTTTTAGTGAAAGAAAAAAAAAAAACCCGCTAACCCCCTTATGATCACAGACCCGTTTAATGAATGCAATGGCTGTAAATGTAAAATATATAGTATTGCTTTGTAGCTGCAATTAACTACAGTAACACTTTATTTATTATAGTGTTTTATAAGGCCAGCATCACAGGCTTAGTGTGTTTTTAAAGTAATTTTAATGGCCATAATCTATCTAAACAAAGAGAAATAAATCCAATTTCTACTTATTTGTGTACTGAAAAAAATGTGTGAACAAGTTTTTTGCCTTTTTTTATTCTTCCCAGTATAATGCTGGTGAACGTATTATATATGTTGTACTTGTTTTGAGGTTTATATTAGGAAAAACTAAACCTTTATAGTGACATTATTTTAAACCCCAGTTTAATTTATCAGTCAATAACAATTAGAACTGTAACTTATTAGAATTGAAAATACATAACAATCATAGCAGTTTTTCTACTTAGCAATTTCATAATCGTTAAGACCTCTGGAAATTCCCAAATAACACTTTATGACTATGGACAATATTTATTGAGATGCTGAATTTAAAGCACTATCAAGACAGAAAAGCTAACAAACAAACCCTCTGTACATTTCCTTCATCAGGGAGAGATTAGCATTGTAGACTTTTCCAATGTGGTCCCTCTCTGCAAACACGAAGTAAAACTATAGACAAAATGAGGAGAGCGGACCAAGTGACCCGACATGGGAGTCTGTTTGTATTAAGTGAGAAGGGAACATGGAGATATAACAACCAAACACACACACCCGCATAGATAAACACAGAGGAGGCTTTGGTAATGAATAATGTTGGATTAGCTGTGTGAACTAGCATGCAGAGCCGTACAAAGTGAAAGAGAGGCTTAGCTCTCCTGCCACCTGAGAGAGACAGAGAGGCAAAGACAACGATGGTGGGAAGGGAAATTAATAAATCCAAACAATACATAATGATACCCCTCCCTACTCCACTCTCTGCTATGACAAACACCTGCCTTCATTCATCTCAGGGAAACGTGTCTCAGTCTGTGATGGAGTCGATAAATCGACACTGGGGCTGCAGCAATCCTGGACACACCACAACCAACACAGGGCACTGTCAATACGGCAGGCCAGAACTACCGCACACAAAAGCTGGCATTATCCTTGTGGGAACCAGACACACTATGTTCCCATAGCTCTAGCTCCAAAGAGGAGCAGCAGATATGTGCTGCTTTGTCTACAGAAGGGCGAGGAGAAAGTATAGTACACCTGCAAGTTACTGGATGAAATAATAATCCCAATAATTATATTAGCAGGCTCAGATGATTGAGGCTCGGGGTTGCTGACCGGCAGTTTGGGAGCTTGAGCCCTGACAGCTCCGCGTTGCCCGCTGTTGGGCCCTTAACCATATGCCCATATAAAATATCCAGCCACTGGAAAATCAAGGCATCCTTGAGTTAGGTTGAGGCAGGACAGGCATCTGGCGTAAAACCTGTGCCAATAACTTGCGGATCAAATGATCCAATATGGTGAACCTGAGAAGGCAAAAAAATCCTAAGGGGGAAAAAAACGTAACATTTATATGTTCAGTGCTATAACTTATACAACTTCAGTTGTATAACTGATCAAAAGGTCATGAGTTCAAACCTCAGCACCACCTGTGGGCCCTACTACTACTGTTGGGCCCCTGAGCAAGGCCCTTAACCCTCAACTCCTCAGATGTATATAAAAAAGATAAATGTAAGTCGCTCTGGATAAGGCCATCTGCCAAAATGGCAGAAATGTAAATGTAATCACTGAAATTCCACTTACTCCTCACAACCTAAAAAACACGCTTCTTTCACATAAAGTGTTTTATATGCAAACGTTTTCATCAACTTAAAATCTGAAAACGCTATTGCAGATTCACAATGAGGTGTTGAATTTCCCCTGCACATGCAATCCAAATTAAATTCATGCAGAGAAGACAATTGACATTTAGTGATAATTTCTATTTAGTTCAGTTGTCCAGCCAAGTTTTCATTTGACTCAACTCTGAAGGAGATGACCAAAACTCAAGATAAGGGGAAAATGTCTGTCTCCAAGTTTTCCTTTGTTAGCAAGATAGCTGTGACTAATGATGAATGTTTGTTCCTCAAAAATACACAATGTTATGATTTAATGATTTAATAACTCATATGTTAGTGTGTTGATTGATCTACTTGCACACCTGTATATACATTATAACTCACTTGAACATAAAGACTAATTTGCTACTTTGTTTTATCCTGATGCTGCCATGTTGATTTACAGTCATGTGTCATTAGACCTATTCATCAAATGTGTTATGATGAAAATGTGTGGAATGTATGAACTGACTGTGAGATTATGTCATGTCTCAATCTGACACTGATCCTGAAGCTACCTTGACTCATTATATCGTTAAACCTGATTACCGTCTGCATGATATCTGTCTCACTTTTTTTGTATTTAACAATTATGAGGTTTTTCCACTTTCCCATACATTCCTGAGCATAACATATCTGTTCATCTTTCTTTGTCCTAAATTATTTTCCCTTATTTGAGTTTAATTGCCCTGCATTTCTCTTATTACTTGATTTATTAACACGCTTGCCTCTTTTTGACATTTCTGTCATTTGACACGGATCTGAATTTCACAAAGCTTGTGATTAAAACCTACTGCTTTGATCACCTTAAAAGTTTGCAAGGAGAATGTTCTTCTGTTTGACAATGTGTTAAACATTATCCAAATTGTTTGATTATTTTATTTGGATTGGCATCAATCAGCCCCCTTTGTTCTGCGATTAAGTAAGTAAATATGCCGCTTCAGTATAAAAAGGATAGTAAATATGAATTAATTGGATGCTCATTGTTTAATTCACCAAGTAATAACTATTACTTTGTTTGTACCTTCATATGTATGTGCTTTTAAAAAAAAAATGCGAATGGAGGTACAGTTAATTAAATTAGCTATACAGAAAGGAAAGCTTGTACAGAAAGGAAAGATTAAACTGAATATACTGTAAGCAGCTACAGTACAGCTGGACACAACCTGTGAACTCTCACCATAAAATTTAACATTGCATGCAGCTCATAATACTCTAATTGTCAGATGTTACAAAGTTAGAAACAGATGTATTTGATAGACTCACGCTAGAGTAGGAATGACGCTTACGTGTAATATGTGTGCGTGTGAATTAGAGGAAAAAAAAGATAGAGTGAGTGAGAGTTAGAGAGAGAGAGAGAGAGAGAGAGAGAGAGAGAGAGAGTCCACTCACCTGAGGCTGCTGAGGGATATTTACAAAGCTGGGGTCTCTGGGGCCCACACTGACAAAGCGCTGGGCGGGGGACGTGCTCGGTGTGGAGTAGGCTAAAGAGAAAACGCGAACAGGCGCACATACAGAGAGAGAGAGAGAGAGAGAGAGAGAGAGAGAGAGAGAGAGAGAGAGAGAGAGAACATCAATACTGAGACTCTGGGTGAAGTTAGGATAAAGCTGCTGCAGGGGTTTAACACACACAGAGCATGATTCAGAGCATCACTGACACACTGGAAAAGATACAATTAGACTGACACACACAAACATACAAACATTAGAGTAATATAGACCCCTTTACTTACTGTATCGTCTTTAATTCATAAAGATTAAACATGTGATGGTTTAGTACTCAAGACACTCATGTTCAATGCTTTGTGATTTAATACTTGAACTTACTGCATTAGAAAATACATCTAAAATAAATTATGTTTTCTTTTGAACAGGTTTAATAATGACAGCTAAAAAATAAGTAAAAACTAAACATTTTCTGAGGAGCGTTCAAGTAAAACAGGGAATTTTTTGTTTAGAATAACAGAACGGTTATGAGAGTAAAACCTCTCATATGGAAATCACTAGTCACAACCGTACTCGGGACGTGGCAACAACTACATCCAAGCTGTATAAGGTTGAGCACTGTCCTGCACAGAACGCCTTTAGTGATCAAACCAGGCTGTTGTTTCCTGAAGTTAGCAGGAGCAACTGCAGAGCGCTCCAAGTCACCTCGACCGGGATCATCATTCACAGATAAAACTATTTGAATGTTTTACTGCGGATAAGAGTCTCATCACCGTACTTTGTTTTCTGTAAATGTCAAGCGGTTTTATGTGTTTATTCACAAGAAATTTTATCACAAGTTTTAGTTTGCCTTGAACGCCCTTAGTGTAACAGTAACCGAAGCCTTGCCTGTTCATGTTTATGCATATTTTCGTTAAAAATCCACTTTGTTCTTTACTATACAAAAAAAATTAAGCAGTTATAATGTATTACTTGTAGTTGTATTACTTCCTCAATTTAAGCACTGTGGTGGTGATCAAAAAATTATCCACAGTATATTCACAGCTTTATTACATTATTTGCACGTGTAAAAAATTGTCATTGTAGCGTGTAGTGTAATTTTGTGCACATTTACACTGACAGAAGTCATTGCTGTTGCACAAAACAAACTCCAGTGGACTCCCTAATCCATAATTATAGAAGACCGCTTTAATGTCCTATAGCGGGCCGTATGATTGGTGAGAGGACTGATACTTTTTACATCACACTCTGTGAGTAACTTACTTGGCGAGGTGGGCGAGGTGCCCCCTCCCTCGGCTGTGGTAGAGGGAGGTTTGGAGTCTGGCACGGGTAGTGGCACAGGTCGCGCCATGGGGGGAGGCGGCGGTGGGGGCAACATGGGCGTGGGCAAGAACGGGTTGTGAACCTTCCCTTGACTGCTGCCATTGGGCTGTGAAAATGAAAGAGAGAAGAAATCAAAAACACATGACAACCAGCTCGTAGCTCTCAGGTTATATACCCGTCAGCCTAGACACACGCACGCTCATATCCCAGGCCAGCGGGCATGACAACAAAGTCTTAATCCCATGCACAAACCACAAATCTAACGCACCCCATGTGTTTGAGTGTGCGCCTGAGTGTATGTGTGTGTGTGTGTGTTTGCATGCACGTCAGAAGCATCGTTGAGACAGTGCTCAGCAATTTTCCACCGCTCCTGGTCATAAAGAATTCTGCTGCTCTGCGCACTTTGGCGTCTATAATCTATTACCAAAGCAGCACGCTGCCTCTCCCCACAGTCAGGGCCACGCCAGGTCATTTTCACACGGGGACCAGATTTATCACCGCACACACCCACCGTACACACACTCAGAGGATGTGTCAGAGAACACCAAGCACGTCACTATAGATCAGCCTCAGGTGTCTCAAGGGCTTCGTTGACTCTTTTAATTAAGGGATAATTCTACATAACTGACAAATCGGGAGACGGTGCAGGCTGGCAAATAGCAAGAATAAATGTGTTTAAAAAAAATATATTAAAAAATCACACAAATAAGTATTTTGTGATTAATTAGTCCATTAATTATTAATTAAATTGTGTAACAAATGGCTTACACATTGGAAGCCATTATCATTGCTAATTAAGCGTGGCATGTCAATCACTCTTGCTTCAGCCTCAAGCCTTTTTTCCCCCAAAAGCTCTTATAAAGAAGGAGAACCCAACCACACACCCTTTATATCATCAGTACTAAATTACAGACTACAGTGATACTGTGTAAACTGAAGCCTTATAGACTTGCTGTGTGTTTGTTTGTGCGTGTGTGCGTGCACATGATCACGCAGTCTTCCATGCAGAGACAGATTTCAGTCAGAAAGTGTAAATGAAGTGCGGGCTGCAGGCATCTGTGCTCGGTATTGATTCAGCGTCTAGACGTAAATATATCAACTATCCATCTGCAGACACGTAGTCAAGACTGTTTCCAGCAAGCAAGCCCTCACTGCGGAGAGTCAGAGCGCAGTCTTCTTTGAGCACATACATTACGAAGAATATACAAACACTTACACAAATTCATACGCACTTAAATGTTAATTTTAACCAAATTAGTAACGCATGTACAATTATTCATACATTTAATACTACTCTAATTGTTACCTTTGCTTGAGGTGTATGATATGTTGCTAACTATGTTAAGGAATATGATATGTTGTGGGATATGGCAACTGTGTGAAAGTGAGCAAAATGCTTAGTTTTGCTCATAAACATCAATAAATATAACTGTGTTTCACTAAAATACATACACAGATTGTTCCAATTCAAATCTTCAAATCAAAACAAATAGCTCTTGTTTTTATAATCTCTGAACTCATTTGTACTGATGCACATTAATGTGCCTGTTTTGCTGAAATTTTGTAACCTCCAGTAAGTTGGAATTATGGTACATATTTATTTCCCTATAAACAATGTGCAGTTGTTTTTTGTATAAAAAAAAAATGAGGACAAAACACACAACCGTAAAAGACTGGCAAGTCTGTAGTGGAGTATACGGATGTAAAATGCTCCTTACGTTCAGGAAGCCCACCTGTCCAGCTTGCTGACCACTGTCAGGGCAGACAAGTTGGACAAACTCCTTGAGTGTCTCCTGCGGGTGGTAGCGGATGGCAGGGTGGGAGAAGTAGGAGCCAGGCTGCTGGATGATCGGAGACGTCGGAAAATGAAGACTTGACGGCGTGGCATGAGGACTCGCTGGAGAGAGACGAGAGAGAGAGAACGAGAGACAGAGGTGATGAGTTAGAAAGGGGGATGGGAAGGGAGGGCGAGGATAGAGGACACATCCACTGGGTGTAAATCTATGATATAAAGGTTGCAGAGGTGCACACACTATGGAAAGTGAGACCACAGAGAATTAGGAAACATGCTCTTGGATGGACACTCACACGCACACACACACACACCCACACACACAAAGATATGAGGTGACATACTGAGAAGCTGCTGTTACACACAAACGCGGATCAATATTTGCACACCCCGTTGAGCCAGTGACAACTCGCACAACACACGAGCGCTTCATGCACCTGCTCTTAACGATGACAAGACGCTTCTCTCAAATACATAATTTATGTCGACAGCACTCCGAATATCAACACAGCTAATTCAACACACGTATGAACAGAGCCCCTGGAGAATGCTAACTGCTATGTATTTCTTCCAGCACTGAGCAAATATTCACCAGTAAGAATCAACCCACGACCATTACAACTTCACTATAACTCACCCAGAGCACTTTCACACAGAACATTACCCAAAAAACTAAAGTCATTGTTTTACACAAACCAACATAAAGGCACTTCATACTTCGTACAACAAACTGTTTTCTGTGTGAAAACATTACATCATTTGTTTAGTAGGTATGCGAGTCACAGATCACTGGAGTAGACTGTTTATCTGGAAAAGGCTGAAATCTGTTGTCCAAATCTACAGGTGTACTGTAGATCATCTTAGATGGTATAATAGTTTGCCTCTATTTAAACTTTCAAGCAACAACAAAAATTAATTAATCTGCTCTACAGTCCTGCTGAATTCCCCAACCTGATTGGTCAGAAGGTTTTGATTTATTTTCTAGAGCTGCAGCCTTAATAGTCCCTGCTGCGGGACAAATCACAAATCATCAAGGTGTGTATTACTGCGCTTGATGTAACATGTTCTCAGTTAACACAGGAAACTGTATTATGGACAATCCACATACATGGTCTCTGTGAGGAGACATTTTTACAACTTTGACGAGTTGAAAGGAGTCTCAGGGATCAGGACGTCCTAATACTCAGGGGTATCTTTAAGTTTTCTGAAATAGAAAAGCCTTCAGGATCGAAGTCTTTGTGGTTTCTCAGCACCATGACAAGCTACAATTTATTAAAATTTTAAATAATTGCTTATTTTTTCAAGTTAAGATATATATAT
>JAQMYL010000007.1:12416379-12442475 GCA_030014365.1 Clarias pachynema | reverse complement strand
CCCCCCCCCCCCCCCCCCCCCCCCCCCCCCCCCCCCCCCCCCCCCCCCCCCCCCCCCCCCCCCCCCCCCCCACAACGGGAAGGGCAGAACACAGCTATGAGATGGCTAATAAAGCCTTAAAGACAAGGAAACACTAGGAGAGCAGGAAGATGCAATGGAAGAGGAGACGGAGACTGAGATAAGACTTTAGCTTCCCCGCCTTTTAGCTTTACTGGACAGCAGGAGTATCGTCAGGAGTGTGGCGCCTCCATGTTGAGAGGCCTAATGAAGCCTGAAACAGGGATGGAGAGAGAGAGAGAGAAAGAGAGAAAGCGTCCATACCTGAGGCTCTGTAGGAGATCACCTCTCTGTAAAAGAGGTTAAATATGCTGAGTCCTCAGAAAAAAGGTTGGGTGACCTTACTGTATCTTCTAACGAGAGGCCAAAGTATTACAATAATTTATTAATGTAAAACGCTACCTAACATATACTTTGGTCTTGCTCTCTATTGCTCTAATGTAAGATTCTTATATTCTCTGTCTCAGTCAAACCATGCTGCAGAGGTACTGGGTGGCCCCGATGCTAATCTGAGGGGGGTCCATCTGACATATATCTGAGAGAGCAAATATGGAAATGATAATGACGTGCTGAAAAAGAAGGCCGACTCGGGCAGCTGCTAGAGAGCGGCTCCTCTGTTGCCATTGTGATGGCGCCTGCATGAGGCCTATGCTCTGAATAAAGAAAGGCTTGGGATTAGTTCCACTTTGCAAATCGTGTTGGTTCACTGATCTTTTTCCCCCCGTTCCAAACCCCCTTTATTCTCAGCTTCCCTTCGCCCCTTTTTGCTGGGGCAAATCATCTTGAAGAAGATATACACTTCGCTGGATTATTGAAATAATAACCGAGGTGATAAATAAAAAGCAGGCTATTATTTTGTTGCTGTGTTAGCAACAGGTCCTTGCTGTGCTGGCTGTGGTGTTTGAATAACATCAGAGTGGAGGAGAGAGCAGGTCTTATGAAGTCATGCGGATAACTGAAAGGGAGGACAGATTTCGATGGTTTTAAATATTCTGTAATGGGTTGAAAAAATAAGACGCTGAGGTTTTTGGCTGGGTTGTGGAGTGCACTGCTGGTGAGGCTGACCGCATAAACCTCACCAGGTTCTCCCTAAATGCTTTCTCTCTGATTGAAAAAAAAAAAGGCAATTGCATCTAGCTGGCTTTAAATTAACTGCAGACTCATTAAGTTACCCTAAAAGGAACTACTAAAAAATGAGGACAAATTCTTACTAAATCATCCACAACTGTTGGGGTTTTTTTTTGTGCGTGTGGCTTAAAAACCAACAACAACTTTAAAACAGAAACTCAGGAAGCCTGTGATACTCACACACTAGGCTTCACACCTTACATTCAGCTTGTTTTCAGGTCAGCACAGTACACTTTTCATACTTTTGTCCAGTATTTGTTCAGCAGATGGACAGATTCACAAAGCAAGGCTGAGAAAGTTAAGAGCAAATGTTTCTCTGTGTTGAATTCGTCAAGATAAATACTGTACCTTTTTAAGATTTTAGGAAGTTGTCTGTACCTAATACACATCTCCTTGTCCTTAAAATAAACGTCTGAATGCCGATTATGAGAAATGACACAAACCTCACCTACGTATATTAAAGGCACCTAAAGATGCTCAGGAAGTTATTTGCATCACTTTATACCTCAGTGCTGTTGAATACTTTATTCTGATTAGTCAGATGTTGTGGACTAATCATCCATGACCACAGTTGTGACAGTAATTTCACTCACTCATCGTCTTTACCGCTTTATCCTGTATTCAGGGTCGTGGGGACCTGGAGCCTATCCCAGGAGACTTAGGGCACAAAGCAGGGTACACCCTGGACAGGGTGCCAATCCATCGCAGGGTGCACACACATACACATACTCACACACTACTGGCAATTTGGGAACGCCAATTAGCCTAACCTGCATATCTTTGGACTGTGGGAGGAAACCGGAGTACCCAGAGGAAACCCACCAAGCACGAGGAGAACATGCGAACTCCATGCACACAGAGACGGGAATCGAACCCGGAACCTGGAGGCGCAAGGCAACAGTGCTAACCACTACACCACCGTGCCGCCGGAACAGTAGTTTCAAGCTAACAAGATGTTTTTAACTATTCAAACTGTTCAAAATCATGAGGTCAAGGTGCATGCAGTTATCTCATTAATGCCAATTTCAATGCAAATTTCTGGCTGATCTCTCTGTCCATCTCTATTGCTCATATCTTCTCAATTATCCAAACATCAAACTGCTTTTGATTCATTCTCAGATTGGAAATTTAGAATACTGGTGGGAACAATAATAAAAAGGGATCAAAGATATCTAAGTGACTTCTGAACATGTGTGTTATATCCATGGGAGACAGTGCAACAAACAAAAAGTTATTGAGAAAAATTGTTTCAGGTTAGAAATATAAAACAAATATGTAGGCAGATTTGGACGTTCCTTTGTGCACTGGTGCGCAGTCATGTTGGAACAGGAAGGGAACATCCGCAAACTGTTACCATCAAATTGTCAAAATGTCTTGATATGCTAAAACATTAATTCAATTCAATTCAATTCGACTCAAGTTTATTTGTATAGCGCTTATAACAATTGACATTGTCGCAAAGCAGCTTTACACAATCAAAAGAATTATTTAAGTTTGTAAGAGATGTGAACGTGTATGAATCAAAATGATAAGAATCATTAAGAATTCCTTTCATTGAAACTATGTGGCTGAGCCCAACCCCCACAAAAACAATCCCACATCACAATCGCCCCTTCACCAAACTTTACACTCTGCATAATGCAGTCAGACCACCAAACCCAGACTTATCCATCGGACTGAGAGAGAAGGGTTACTCTTCACTTCAGAGAACACGTCTCCACTGCTCTAGAGTCCAGTGGCCGTGTGCTTTACACCACTGTATCCGATGCTTTGCATTGCACTTGGTGATGTAAGGCTTGGATGCAGCTGCTCGGCCATGGAAACCTATTCCATGAATCTCTCTACGCACTGTTCTTGAGCTACTGTGAAGGCCACATGAAGTTTGAAGGTCTGTAACTATTGGGAGGTGCTTGATTTTATACACCGGTAACCATGGAAGTGATTGAAACACCTGAATTCAATGATTTGAATGGGTGAGTGAAGACTTTTGGCTTCGCCATATAGTGTATATAAATTTTTTCATGAAAAGTAAATAGAGTTGCGCAGAGCAGGTAAGTGTCTATGATTCTGTGTGTGCATATGTGTGAGATCGCATGCTGAAGTCTTCCTTCAATACAGTACATGATACGCTGCCATTATTTACACAAAATATGGGCTCAGATATCCATTACTCTTGCTGTTAGTTTGTTTACATTAAGTTTGTTTGCAAATTTAACGTTTGAAGTTTGTTTACATTAAAGACAATGTGTAATCCAGCAGTATAAAATTCATATTAAATAAGAAGTATAAGAATAAGAAATAAATGCATGATTTCTGATGTTAACGCTCCAGCCGTGTGTTTCACAGAGAAGCGGGATCCCCACATGTGTACACTGCATCGGGGAGATTCACCCTGGGAAAAGGAGGTGTGGAGGAGCAGAGGGAGGAGCAGAAAAGGGTGCTGCTGGGTGTGTTTAGGGGCTCTGCAGGGAGCTCAAGGTGGTGCTGGCAGGGTTTGGATGAGGAGGAGGAGGAGGGGTTGGGGGTTTTGGACCTCACCTCTGGGTCCTGTAATGACTGCTCGATGATGGTGTGTGAATGCCGTTCGGGGGGAGGAGGAGGTCTGCGAAGGCACGGGGCTGCTGAAACCAGACTTCTCTGACTTCTTTAATGTGGTGGGCGATGGCATTCCTGGCAAGAATGATCGATAAGTGCAGTTTTAATAAGGCAATGGAATGAAGACACAGGCTGGCGCACAGCTGAGAGAAGGGCACAGAGGGCTGCAGGTATGTGTGTGTGTGTGTGTGTATGTGTGTGTGTGTGTGTGTGTGTGTGTGTGTAGCGGGGAGGTAGCAGAAGAACAAGACAGCGGTAAAGGGTGCAGAACCTACGGCAAAAGTCACAGAACCATTTAGAGAGAAGTTTAGAAAGTTTGAATAAATGACAGTTTTCTGGTAGAACCTGTGTCAGACATTATATTGTAATTTCCTGCAGATTATTCACGTCTTTTAATATGCTACAACTATATAGCTGTAATATGGTCCTATTATATGGGTGATATAACTATATCAACTATAATCGACAGCTTTATTCAGTTTCTCTAAAATATTGCAATGAATAAACAGTAAATCATGCAGACCCAAGACTGAAAATATTCCCTAGTATATTCCTCTTTCGGATGATAAAATATACAACGCAATATAATGAAAACATTATCCAGTTAAATAAGCAACAAGTTGAAACAATCTTATTCATAATTTGATTCATATCTGACATGATTCAGTTGAACACTGGTAAGATCTGATTCAGGTCTTTTTCAAAATGATTCAGTTCATATATCAAGTGAAGTGAGCATGGAGTTTTGCTCCATGGGAAAGTTACCATGACAGAAATTGTAATGTGTGCATGTTACTGCTTTCATGTAAGCGATTACACAAAAAAACATGGCAGTGTTTCAGGTTTTCCATACAGCTAAGCTTTTGCTGAGATTTCCTGCAAAGCTTTTGCTAAAACAAAGTGTTTCCAAACTTCTGATATTATTATTATTATTAATATTATTATTATTATCATGAGTGGTTAAGCAAAAGGGAAACTCTAATACAGTCAGTAATAGAGATGAGCAGCATGAAAAAAAAATGAAAAAAAAACAGCAGATGTTGGGCCAAATTTTTAATTCACAGATTTCCCTCCCATATGTAGCTCATCAGTCAATAGTCTGCAATTTTTTTCTTTAGAAAAAAGAAAACTGTGTACTGGCACCACAAAGTTAATGCGACAATGTATGAAACCTTTTAGACACCTGTTAGGATTATACCACACTTATCAAATCAGGTTAGGGTTATTAGTTTTCTGATGCTGCGTGACACATTGTTATCTGTAAATGTAGTGATAGCGCCAACTAAAACAGGATTAATTTAATTCTCAGTACACAAATTGGTATCCAAAATTTGACTTAGGCACAGAGATGTGCTCCAAAGTTCAAAGAAGTGCTTCAAATTGTATCTGCACATTTAATATACAGGTAGATAAAAAATTTATTTAGCTATTTATTTGAAAAAATACACAGTACTGTGCAAAAGTCTTGGGCCATGCCTCATTTCTTTGCTGCCAAAGGATTCAGACTTTTTTGTATTTTATTTAATGTAGTGTTGAGGAATAGTTCTCTAGGCTTCATGAAGGACTTTTTAGATGTCATTTTTTGAAAGGTTTTTATCTCTTATTTACAGACCTGACTAGTTTCATAGGAATGTTTTTTTTTGTTTTGTTGTTTTCGTTTGCTATAAATCATCCGTAAAAAACAAACATCTAACTTAACTCATGAACCAGTGAGAAACAGATGTAAACATAATGACAGATTATGAGGCCAATGATAAGTATACTGATGATGCTGAATGCTGAGTGGCTGGAACAGATAAAAGGGGAAATGAGGCTGCTGCTGAGGTTGTTACATAAATGAACAAAATTTTAAATAGTATTTTTGGGCTGTCACAGTAAAACGTGTCCAATTTCTTTAATTTAATTTGATACAAAGAAATGAAGAGGGGTTCAAGACTTTTGCACAGTACATTATTTAAGTTGAACATTGGTGTTACTAACGTTAAGAAAAAAATTATTTTTATGGCTTGTGTGAAAAATAGTAAAATGGTAACTACTGTATAGACAGCCTGTTACTGGTAGCAACATTAGTTTCAGTATAAGGCTATAATTGCTTTTGAATCTAATAAATGCTTTAAATTTCTTTGTGATAGGGGGAAAATTGTATGTGTTGTATGTGTAGTTTTTGGCTGAAGTGCTCCTTTGAGAAGATGGCAGTGAGGCGCACAGCATTCACACTGTCTCTGGACGCTCTGGCTTAGCAGGGGTTAAATAAGAGCAACACTTCAGAAGCACATGCATGATGTTTCTTTATTATCCCCTAATAGGCTCAGACTCCTTACTGCCTCTCCCTCATTCTGAGAATCATAACAGACACAAATGAGGATAAGCCTACTGCAGTTTAACACCTGCAATGCAAACTGATGAGAATATAGAAAGCAACACTGGAGGCAATTAGGGACTGGTGTGAGCGAATTAGTCACTGCAGTAGTAAGCATGGATGGGTGGTGATGGGACAGCGTGGACACGCTAGCTCTAATTTCTCATCTGACTGTTAAACAAAAACAGGTCCTGCGTTAGGATCAGGACGGCAAGATAAAAGCTTTTAAAGGTAAATATTAGAGCTACTGTGCTGCATTTACATGGAGAAGAAAAAGAGATAAAAAAATATTTAAAAATAAGATTTCTATCCAAAGTTTCCATAAAAAAAGGGCATTATTATTAAGGTTTGATATGTAACAACTGTTTTTCAGTAAATTATTCTGAACATAAACTGTATCCTGTCATATAACCCAAGGAGAAACAAATACGAAGAAACACTGTCGTAATTTTAGATTATAGAAACAAGGTACTTTATAAAGTAGTTCTTGATCCCAAAAGCCGTTCACATTTTCCGTGTACTCCTTAACACATACACATAATTTATTTTTTTCATCTCTAGTAAGCCTTTTAATCCAGAGAAACACAAGGTGTGAGGTGGGAATAAACCCTGGGTAAGTTGCCAGACCAATGCAGGAAACACATCCACATCTATGGGCACTTAGCATAGCCAATCCACCTACTGGCATGTTTTTAGGAGGTGGGAGGAAACCAGAGAAAACCCACATGGCACATACACAGAAACACCACACACACACACACACACACACACACACACACACACAGTAACCCAAGCTCGTTTGAACCGTGGATCCTGGAGAGTCAAGGAAGCTACGCTACCCAATGCATCACTGCGACAACCACTCACACAGTAATTGCAGAAGAAAAGGTAAAATATACGCACGAAATTATCTAGGCAAGCTTTATTACCCCATCATGCCCTCTTCTTGTAATGCAGCCACATGTGCTGATATTCCTTTGACACTACAGTCCCAATCACACCAGCTAATACAGTGAGACAGACATGACAGGAAGAAAGAAAGAATTAGACAAACTGATGTATAAACACAGAAAAAGAAATAAAGGAATTTAGACCTAGCGAGAATCAGCACATTTTTTTTAAAACACACACACACACACACACACACACACACACACACACACACACACACACATGCACACTCACACAGAATCCTGTGATCCCATGTTGTGCAAGATCAAAGAAGTGTGCTGAGACAAAGCTGTGCTCTGTAGTTGACTTTCAGCTAAACCGCACCATCTACTCCTTTCATTTTCCGTACACCATGATTAATAGGAACATCTAACTGCTACACTACATACACTTAAACACACACGTATACAAGTGCATTATGAATTGCTGTCATACATCAACAAAGATTTACAACACTAATTATGACACTTGACAGTTATGATTATGAGAGTGTTCTAACATTTCCTCAACAGTGAGTGTGACATCCAAAATGTCTCATGCTGATGATTTTTTTTGTTTGATTTTTAAAAAAAATTTTTTTTTAAATGTTGTTAAATTTCTGCACAGCATTTGGAGTTTACTAGTACCCGTTGTTGACGGGAAAAGAGTTTGTAGGTAAAAGGTTAAAGTAAAAATAAGCTGATTGGCTTTAACGTAATCAGTGATATTATTATTACAGGTTGAAGCCCACGAGACTGAAAACGTAAAGGTTGAAAAAGCGAGTTCTGAAGAATGTACAGACTAAACCTTTCATTCATATAGATTTTACGTTTAGCCTAAACTGGTTTCTGGGTTTGTTATATTAATCAGTATGGACAACTTGTCAAAACATTATTACTAAACTTAATATCACTAACCTTATCTTACTGTACCTTATCTTAAAGACACCATACAAATCATACATACATACTGCGGTTCCAGTTCTACAACGGTTGAGCCAGACAACAATAACACAAGCAAAGTTTTAATCGGGTGTTAAAGTACAGTACGTCAAAGAAAAAATAGAATAATATTCACCTACTCACCAGAAAAGAGCGAACCACACACAGTTTTACAGGATCGCTAGCAAACAGCTAAAGAAACACACATCACAGACAAAACAACTGTGCTGCAAACTGGCACTTTAATGTTTTCTTCCTCCACAAAGTGAAGTACATGAGAAGAGAGACACAGACGGAGTGTCTAAAAAAAAAAAAAATGTTTTTTTAAAAAGACTCGGCCAGGAGTAAGTAAAGAGTGAGTCAAGTCTAACGCTATCCAGAGAAGGATAACAGAACAAACACTGTGGGTTATCGAGCAGTTTTGAGACAGTTTGCGCTTGTGTGTGTTACTGTGTGCAGTTGTGTGTATGCTTTGAAGGAGGCCTGAAGTCTGTGAGTCTGTGAGTAATGAACACTTGTAAAGGTTCTGTCAGATGGAATCAAAGCTCGGCCTCACTCAGCATTTTTTGTTCCGAGACGTTATTACACGCCCGGCACTACTCCCCGCCTGTTCCTCCGTCTCTCTCTCTCTCTCTCTCTCTCTGACAAATTGACAGGGTGTGTACGAACAAGGGAGTGATTGTAGATGCAGTGTGTCCAGTTCTTCCATCCTTCAGCACACGAGTCTGTCCAGCACATCAATCAGCAGAAGACAGACAAGCAGTGCCGCGTGAACACTGTGCGACTTCATCCTCATCAGCATACACTCAGCTGTGAACAAACACGACAGCGCCATGGCCTCATCAAGATGCGCTCTTTCTGACTACGGCTACAGTTGCCACTGACATGTCCCTTAAACTAAACAACGTCTAGTCACGTATTTTCTGATATTTTTTTCTCTGCTTCTGTTGTGATTGTTTGTGAGCCTAAGTGTGATTAGTTTAAGGGGAAATTTGTAAATGATCCAAGTGTAATTGATGTCAACATGTTAAGACAAATTTAGCTTTTTTTCACTTTTGCACTACACCAATCTCAATTATTTAATATCACAAATTCCCTTTTGACCCCATACAACACGTGTATTTTAAAAACATACTAAAAGTCACTGAACAGCTACATTATTAGTCATTTTAAAGCAGGAATCACATTTGTCCCCATTTAATGGTCGAAGGACCCTAGAGGGAGGACAGGAGTGTGCAATAGCTTTCTGCTGAGTTCATGTAAGCATTTCACTGCATATCGTACTATGAATGACTGTGTATGTGACAAATAAAATTTGAATTTGAATGTAATGTACAAGTGGTGTTTGTAATTAACTGTATGTACGGATCCTACATGCATCTCTTCTCCAAGTTTGCAACAGGTTACCCGTCAATGTTAACGAATCTGGCGTTTTACTCTGCTGAATGTTCATGGGAACGACTCCAGACCGGGATCGTCTTTCACAAGCGTACGGCTTTCTTTAAAATGGTTACACCATCCGAATGTTTTATTGCAGCCAAGAGTTCCATCATTGTACTGTGCTTGAAGTCTTCTGTAAATGTCAATCGTTTTTTCCGCCTTCATTCACGAGCAATTTCATCACAAGTTGTGGTTTGGCTTCATCGCCCCTCGTAGTTTGGTATCACTCCACACAAGCATGCCTTGAGCGAAAAAGTGACAAGTGACAATTTCTTTTTTACGTTCCTGTGTGGCATGGAGCCACGGTCTCAGCAACAGGGACCAAATAAAAAAAGTGACAGCGAGTCATGTGTCATTTTAAGTGAAATTTTCCACAATTCTAGGAGAATTAGGTATGACTCAGTAAATGACTAAACCTAAGAACCGACATGAACAAGTCCTCAACCTTTAGAGCGTATGGTCTGATATAACTTGATCTCTAAACTGCAATTCATTCCCATTTACTGTTTGACACAAATAATGGAGAAATGTATAACTAAGGTTTCACCTTATCCTGTCAAATACAACCTCTCATTAAATGTATATAAAGACGATAAGAAAGGAAGATGAATTGTAGAAAGAAGAAGCAGAGCTTGTTGGTGCCTCGAGCAAGTGTAGAGCTAGACTTATCTGCCAAGAAAGACCTGGTACATAATCAAGCAATCAATTTTCATACACTTTATGGAGATACCTTTTGTATCTGTTTAGTTAGTTTACGTATACAGTATATAGCTACGATAGTTTCTTATTGGAACTGTTAAAATTACTTTATTTAAAACTGTAACAATTATATTGTTAAGTAACAAGAGTATGAAAACGGTGCCTTTTATCGCATGTGTGCAGTTTGCACAATGCTAATATGTCACCAACACACTATTATCATCCGTAACACCTGAGCTGCACTGTAACTCCAGTGTAAAAACAAAAGAAACAAAGCTTGGATACCAAAAAAAGATACATTCGGGATAAGGCATAGCTCTGATCACATGGGATCGGTGAGAAAGAGGTGTATTATGGGGTTTATACTGTAGAGTATAGGCAGGTCAACATGGCTGCCATCACTATAGTCAGTCCAGCACAAAACACCGACATTTCCAGTAACGACAGCCATGCACCCAGAGGGCTCGAGTTTTTATGAGGTCAGGCTAATTTTAACACATGACCTCTAACAGCCACCAAATACAACATCATAAACATCATACTTACACACAAACAGAACCAAGCACACACACATACATGAATCAAACAAACAGTCTTTACAGGTCTCCATTCCTTCTCCCTTCATGCTCATGTTAAACAGGGCACTTTTCCAAAACAAATCTCACAACACATATGGACACGTCATATTCAATGCACAATTTCAAATGCACTGACGGAGTGAAAATGACATCATGCAAAAATACAGGTCGCAAGGGGTCATATCAGGCTGGAGGAATGTGGGAGGGAGATGAGGAGAACTCATCTGGACAGAAAAAAAAAAAAAAAAAAACACACACCCAAACACCAACAACAAACTGTACAACCACAACAATACTGGGTCCTGCAGGACAGGAAATGAGCAGTGGGGTGGAGGGAAGGTGGAGGAGGGGGATTGGAGTTCGGGGTGGGGAGAGTGTAAGAACAATGACGGAGCATTACCTTGTCTTGAGATGAACGAACTAGCTAGCGAGCCACGCAGTTTATATCCAGCTTTGAAGGACAAGGAAGGAAATAAACAAGGAGGAGAAAAAAAACAAAAAAAAGAGGTAGGGTGAATAGAAGAGCAGAGTGAGTGATAGATCAGCAGTTCAGCTATTCATGTCAGATATGTTTTCTTCCAGACTGGACAAAGCCTGGAATGTCAGTGCTCGAGTCACATACACACACTTCCACACACATGGTAAAACTTAGACCAACACATATTCAGAAAGACACACATGATTGTACAGTATGAATCTCTTTCTTTTCCTTGAGTTTTTTTCTTTGTTGTCATCCATCTCTCAATGCTGACAAAACTCAAAATACAATTCTCTCTACACAGACACAGGAAAACCAAAGACAGATCTATAAAATCATTTTAAAATGTTTGTAAACCCAATATATGTTTGTATTTTTGATTAAACTTTATGTAACAGGCTTAATTTAAAACTTTAAATTAAGAACCAAGATGTATGACAGGGTACAAGTGAAAAGCTGACTAAGAGAACGTTGTTTTATTTGTCATTGTAAATGATCTAGGTAGAATTGGAAAAGACCTAAATATTGACAACTCTAATTACACTCTTGTAGGAAGCAAGATATATTTGATACTAAAACTGGTTTTGAGTCTTTTATCAACAGACCTAACTAATTCTTCAAACAAATGCACGTGGCTTTAATCAAGCATTCATTTAGTCCCCATGGGGATTTTAGAGAGACTGAGCCGTCCATAAATACAAAAATGCTGGTCTTTGCTGGATATGTGGATCATTGCTTCATTATTTTATAACCATTTGGTTTTTCTCCTCAGCTCTGATGCCACTTAAACATTAACAAAAATAAAGAACGTCCATGCAATTTTTTTTTGGTTTCATACAGTCTAAATGTTGAATAGACCGTTGTTTATTACTATGTTTATTACTATAGTTATATCTGTGTCATCTTAATTAAAAAGTGGCTATAATTGGAAGAAAAATCTGATTAGCCAGCATTCTACAGATGATAAATTTTAGAGAAAGGATTGAGAGAATAAGAGAAAGAGAGATCAGAGACAGCAGTGTAGAGGTCAGCTCTACTGGTTGAGTGACTGGAGAATTTAAGGTCTCTGTCAGAGCTGAAGGCTGGGTTTTATTGGGCATGGCCTTGTCCGTTACAGCCTCTGTGTGAGGTAGGAAGCCCTGCACATGATGCCAGGTTATGGATATACACAGGGCTTTGAATCAGGGAAAAAGAAAAAGAGAGAGAGAGAGAGAGAAAGAGAGAGAGCCAGACAGAGGACAGTTGAGAGTCAGGACAGATTTACAGTCGTTCAACTAGAACCATTGCAGCAGGTTCAACACAACATGAAAATACATACGCACACACCTTTACCTACAGAATCTGAGGTCAGTGTCCAATGTTAAATACAGTATATTAGTAATAATTGTTAGCCATAATTGTGCCCCCCCCCAAAAAATTTTTAGCTAAAAATGCTAAAAAGCTTTTAAACAACTTGAAAGGCATTTATGTGACTAAAAAAAAAACAAACACCCAAAAATATATTAACCAATGGGACAGCAATAAAAACACGAACATCATGCTGTCTTGCTCATAACTGCGGTCAGTCATAATGCTGAGGGATTTGCCTTTTAGATCCTAACATTAGTTCTTAAACTTTCCAAAACCCTCCACTGTCATTATTATTTTTATTAGATGAATTTTTAAATGCTTTTTCAGCTCTTATTCCTTTTGGAACAGCGAGGGGGCTTGCGCTACAATAAAATGCATCAGAGAGGAGATCAAAAAGTTAACATTACGTAAAATTCTGTATACACACATTAAAATTTAAGCCAAATATAAACAAGAAAGAGAAACATTAGGGAAAAAGCATATCAGAGACAGTATCATATAGGACAGTGATGATAAACTCCAAAAAGCTGGCTGCCAACCATAACCAATACCACACACCCCTAAACACATACGGTACTATACACACACATAGAGACAAACTCGTAGACGAATGTATGAATACTCATACATGAACATGTTCTGTCATTCCTCGGCATCTGTTCCTCTGTCTTGTGTGCGTATGTGTGTGTGTAAATACATTTGGAAATGAATCAATATGTGCATATGTGTATATGTTTTGGTGGACTACAGCGTGTCTAAGAAGAGCAGAGCAGCATTAAGAGCTTGGCTGGCTTTATGTGTGTGTGTGTGTGTGTGTGTGTGTGTGTGTGTGTGTGTGTGAAGAGGGTTACCTGGCTCTACTTCATGCCAGCTGCTGGCTTGGCTTCCGCTGCCTGGGGATCGCCCCTGACCAGGGTAGTAGGACTCTTCACCTGGACTGTCCACCTCCTCCTCCATGCACTTAATCCGCTTTGCAGAACTGTACAGAGATGCACATGTACATATCAAGTGATGGAGGAATAGACTGACGAGAAGACTTACTGTACACTACGTCAGATACACGGTAATCAGGCTAATGTCATCTGTATGGTGAGTTTGTGTGGTAGCTGGCTAAGAGCATGGGCAGGTACGGGTCAGTGCTAATCCTCGAACCGAATCACGATTCATCTCGCGCTCAAAGTGGGGCAAGATGGTGATACAGGGGTAAATTTACAGGCGGCAATATATGAAGTGAGAGCATTTATAGTTTCTATATGCACTGATCCCGCTCACTCACATATTGTAGAATGACCGAAACTCTGTGGGGGTGAGGCACAGGGGAATATGGAATAATATATAACAAATTTTTTGTTTTGATTTCTATCATATAAAAAACACAATACAACTAAGCAGTAACAAGTAATATATTTAACACAAGCACCACAATTTAAATTAAAATAAAACTACTTTTCATTTAAAATGGATTTCATGACAATTCAGACAATTTCCTCGCCCAAACTGTTATATGTATAAACTGGTATCTATTTTTAATACATTCTAAAAATGCTAAAAATACATGGGGTGTTTTGTGGTCCTACACAATTGCAATAGTTCAGAAAGTGTATTCTATCCACCCCTGTTCTGCTTTTCATTAAAAAACAAAAAACAAAACTAACACTTAAGCCAGTAACAACATAGTGACGATGCTTTTCCTATTTCTGAGTGAAAATACGCATCTTTGCCAAAACCAATTTTTTGTTCTATTGCATGACATTTTGTGTGAACTCTGAGTAATGCATTCTTTCGTCGATGTCTAACGTCGGTATGAAAAAAAAAAAAAAAAAGATCGCAAAACTTTACAATATCAACTAATTTTGACTTCTACAACACCTTACACCATGGGGCCGCTTAGGAGCAGTGAGAAACATTTGAACTCGAGCTTACATTGTTTTGCGCTGATATCAGGATGGAGGAAATCTGCATCTCTCAGCGAAGATAATATGTTTAAAAGCACAGCTGCAAATTATACGTCAATCTCATAAACGACATCTGTAACGCTAATGACGTAAGTCCTTTTTCTGATGGATGGAACAGTTGATTTTTTTTTTTCGCTTGTTCTAACACACCTGACTAAACTGTTACAGGACCTCTAATAATAATAACGACCTGATGAGCTGGATCGGGTGTGTTAGAGCGGTGCAAACGCAGCACAGTCACCTCTCAAGAGAGCGAAAAGCTCTGGTGTAGTGCCATAAATAAAGGTCAATCACTTAGGAACACGCACACACACAACACGCTTCTTGCATGCCTATGGTTGTTAGAGGCCAGAGGTGGGTGGAGGTGCTGTACATAATGCGAATGCTGACGAGAATCACTGATCTGCTGAAGGCTGGGCTTTGACATTTATTTGTTAATGTAGGGCCTACTGGTGTTTTTCACTCATAATCACTTAATTACTTTCTAGCATGCAGCCACACACAGCCTTCTTGTTCCAGATGTTTTCTTTGGCAGGCCTGGCTGAAGAGGCCACTGAAGCATGTGGGTAGATCTCACACACACACACACACACACATAAACTACACATGTAGAAACACACACCCCCTCATGGCCCAACAGAAACCATGCTCACCTTAAGTATAAGCACTATAACTCAATTCCTGAAACTTTTACAGCCTACTGCGTGCGAGACGCTAACATCTGAAATCTGTCCACTTCGTCCGCCGATATATTTGGATTAGAAAGGCGAAATGTGCACGAGTGTATATGTATTCTTTGCGGACACCCTATATCTTATCATTTTTGTTTAAACAAGTCTTGAGTGTATTTGAACTTAAATATTCTACAACTGAATTCTGAATTGTTTATGTGATTTTAGATTGTGTCAGGATTAAGGCTGAAACCTTGATATTTACAGCACATACTGTACACCAGGGATCTTCAACTCCAGTCCTGGAGGGCCAGTGTGTAGCGCAGTTTGTAATTCACCAACACCTAAACACATCCACTAATTAACAGATGATCTGTGTTTTAGCAGAAGAATCACCAAGCTGTGTTAGACACTGGCCACCCCAGCAATGCAGCTGAAGATCCCTACTAAAATATGTGTGTGTGTGTGTGTGTGTGTGTGTGTTACGGTTCTTTTTAGTACTGCCTTCTAAATGTACGTACTTTTAATAAAGCACTGTCCTTTACTCACAAACTCCTTGTTTAATTTCCATTATATATGATTGTGTTTGTGCTGATAAACCAACAGCGAATAAACTGTTATCAAACATAATAATCTCAAAGTGTATATGTGTACTTATGAATATTAATATATAACTACGTGTGTATACTGTACATGGACTGTACAGTGTTCAAGTGACAAGAAAGACTGCTACATCAGCATTCTTGGTGCATCCTGTGTCTGTACGCTATCCAAACCAAACTTCACACACACACACACACACACACACACACACGTATAAGACTGAGCCATACTAAATGAAAGAGCTGGGCACTCAGTGAACCTTTCCACTGAGGCATTTTGTGTGTGCGGGCGTGCATGTATGCGTGTGTGTGCGTGTGTGCGTGTGTGGTCAGGCGGGCGGGTACTCGATGGAGGCTCCAGGTGGACACACATATGCTGGCGGCTCATGAACCTCCAACTCCTGCAGATTCTCTTCAACCCTCGGCCAGCACATCGATCTCTGCCTGAACTGATTAATTAAGACCCAGAGACAGACAGAGAGAGAGAGAGGGGAGAAACGGAAAGAGAGAGAGACGGAAAGAGAGAGAGAGGGGAGAGAGAGAGAGAGAGAGAGAGAGAGAGTAATATGATATAAAGAGAAAGATACCTGCTAGAAGAGGTGCTGGGTAGGGGCCGTCTCATAGCCCCTGGGCTCATACTGTAGTAAGAGGAGCTGTCCAAATCTGCCAGTGAGAAGTTGGGTCCTGTCCCTGCTGCAATTGGGGCTGCAACACACACACACACACACACACACACACACACACACACACACACACACACACACACAC
The DNA here is from genome assembly GCA_030014365.1 of Clarias pachynema. Classification (NCBI taxonomy): domain Eukaryota; kingdom Metazoa; phylum Chordata; class Actinopteri; order Siluriformes; family Clariidae; genus Clarias; species Clarias pachynema. Next base: position 12,425,924 of record JAQMYL010000007.1, on the reverse strand, counting down.
AGAAAAAGGAAAGGTAAGAACACAAGAGTTAAGGGAAAAGCTTCAATCTCTAACCAGGCATTAGATTTCCGTTTAGCCCTGTTCATCTCCATTACCAGGCCTGATATAAGCACTTTGCCTCACACGAGCCTTTACCTTGTTTTGCCAAACTGCATTAGGTCGTCTCAAAACCCCCCGACCCCTCCTCCCCAGTCCAGCTAGCCGCAGAGCCTCCCGTCCCTGCTCATGTAGATCACTGGCAAGCACTCTGCTCTATCGAACGCCTTTGTCATCCACTCCATAAAGCTCTGATGCCTCTTTATATTCATCGTGACTGAGACCACTATTTTTGATGAGGACAGCGTAAACGTGTAAGAAAGCAGGTCTGGCCCTGCATACATAATACCCCACAGCCCGGCCAAGGATGGAAGGAGTGGGGGTAGACGACAGCGCGGAAGAGCCTGATAGACACGGTAATGGGCCTCCTAATTAACATTGGAAGAGGACACGGTTATGGGAGAAACTTGGACCCTAAGAGAGAGAGGGAGAGAGAGATGAAAGCAGAGTGATAGAAAGAGGGAGGGTTCTGGCTCTCGGGCCAAAGAGAGGTGCAAAAGTTGACCACATGTAGTAAAGCCATGGAAGTTGCCAATGCTCGATAATTTCATCTCGGAGAGTCATGCCTTTATTTTAATTTTCAGGGTTTTTTTTTTTCCTCCAAGGTCTGGCTCTCACTTCTAAGTGCCGGAGCCAGTTATTTACGAGGCACACTAAAGCCAACCGCATTTGCATGGCTAATAGTGGGACATGAAGTAATTTGTGTGAGAGCTAACCTGGGCACTGAGCTGCAGTAACTCAGCCGACCTGCACACACGCCCACACATACACACACTCGCAGACATACACAGACGGGGAGAGCGACCAGTCCATGGCGCTGCAGTTTGGGGAGAAAAATGAACACGCTGCACTCTGTCTGACTGGAATGGAAATCAATCATAAAGGTAATCCACGGTCTCTACCTCTTAAGGGCTTTAGCAAGTGCTTTTGCTCGCAGGATTCCAAATGAAGCCTGTGGCTATCAGGCCGGCATTGATCTCCCCCTCTCCCTCCTCTTCTGTCACTCTCTCTCTCTCTCTCTCTCTCTCCAGCTATGATCTCCCCTGCACTACTTTCAGAGCTTCCAGTGCAGAAAGTACATTAGCTGAATGTTTCAATCTATTTTGCCTACTCAGAGAAGATGGTTACGTTAAAGGGACTGAGGTAAGACTGCTAGGACAGGGCGAAAAAGGAAAGAAAGAAAATGTAAAGACAGGGAGAAGCAATGCCGAAAAAAGTAAAAAACTAAAATAAATAAATACTCTGCTAGACCAGTTTAAAGCACGTCTACGTACTACTTTTTACAGGCAAAAAGCCTTTCTGGGGTATAACAATGCCCTAAAAGAATCCAAAATGTCTCATGTTGTGTAATTTTGATCAATTTGGTCAGTTTGAAACCACTGGATCATTCTGTGGAGGCTGAAGTTATGACATTTGTTCAGGCTACAATGTAAACCTCCTCTGCTTGAGGCCTGCTTCTAAAATGACTTACAGCCTGCAAGAAAATGATGTTTCGACAACGGCAAGTCAAACATGAGTTATCGCAACAAAACGCTGCTGTCAATCAAATCCTTTCGTCTAACTAAAAGAGACAAAAACATAAGAACTGGCTAAACAAACGCTGTTATGAATTTTGGAATTTCAAACTGAAACATGCCTGTGTGTGTGTGTGTGTGTGTGTGTGTGTGTGTGTGTGTGTGTGTGTGTGTGTACTGTATGTGTGTAGCCATGTCTTGATATCTAGGTGGGGACCAAATGTCTCCACAAGCATGGAAATATACAGTATGACAGTTCTGCCTTTTTATTCCTTCTTTCTTTCTTAAACAATATACTAAAATAGAATACATAAATAAAACATTTTAAAATAAAAGTCCTAGAAGGTAACCTTTTGAGGTTATGGTTAGGGTTAGATTTAGGTGTGCGTATGTGTTGGTGTAAAAAAATAATCTGTTAGAAGAAACAGATAAATATGACAAGATAAGCAGAGTAAAGAAGTCTTAGGCCAGTTTATGCAGGTGACAGTTTCTCTCCACACACACACACACACACACACACACACACACACACACACATATGCATGCACTACCCACACACTGCAGGTTAATGCTGACACAAACGCTGGAGGGTCTTTTTATTTCAAACAGTGCAAGAGCAGGACAAAGAGAAAAAAGTGCCTTTACTTTAGCAGATTTTTATAACTGGAGTAGCTGACAACAAAAGCAGTAATCAAAGTCAAAACTGACTGGACATGCAGCCTCTCGTTGTCCATCTCCCTCTCCACACTTCCCCTGAGTAGATCAAGACAGCTACAGTATGACAAGTCTTTTGTGTTGTTCTCCTCCATCACCTTGACTGAGGAACTATCTGTATCATGAGAGAAGCAACAGCTCCATCAACTCTGTGGCGTCCTGAATCAACATGAAGGGCAGCAGGTTGAGCAGCAAGTCAAGGTGGACAGGGTGCCAATCCTTCGCAGGGCACATACACACACACACACACACACACACACACACACACACACACACACACACACACACACACACACACACACACACACATTATGGGAAATTTGTGAACACCAGTTAGCCTAATCTGCATATCTTTGGACTGTGGGAGAAAACCTGAGGAAATCCACCAAGCACAGGGAGAACATGCAAACTCGAACCCTCATCTCAGTTTACTCAAGGCAGTTTACACGGTGGTATAGTGCTAACCAATACAGTCTGTATTAGATGTAAACAGTCTTAAGTATTTTTTTTTGCTAATGCTAAAGCTAGCTCTCCCTTAACTAAAGATGCTAATTGGCGATCCATCTCACCCCCCATAAACACACAGAACAGTAATCTCAGACAATCTCTATAAGAATGTATAATTCTATTTTTACATCCTGATATCAAATGTCTGATGATATCCATCACTGGTGTGATGCTACAATTCTTAGTGCAGATGAAGAACAAGCTGAAGTTCTTTACGATTTTGTGGCACAACCAGGATGTCATTTAAAGCATACACTTATATGGGCAAAAATATGTGGATATCTGACCGTCACACCCATACGTACTTATTCCAAATCCATGAGCCTCGACATTCGTGTGGTTCCACCTTCGCTGTTATAAAAGCTTCCACTCTTCTGGAAAGTGATTCCACTAGAGGCTACTGGCTCCTAAAGTTCTGGAATTTTTTAACGACGCAGCAGACTTGTTCAGTCTTATCCAGAAAGGGACGGTGTCGGTGCCGGGTTTCATTCCAACCGAGCAGAAGGCACTCCAGTCTATTGAAAGCTAAGATCAGCAGATTAAACAGGTGGAATCAGGTTTATTTCCTGTTTGATTAAAAAGAAAATCTGCTCCCCCACTAGTCTTTTGTAGATAAGATTGGACAACCAGGTGCTATAGCATACAAGGACGGTCTACACAACTGTCCGCATGTTACATTGTAGCAGCAGTTTGAGGATCATCCATGTACAGCGGATGGTCGGACGTCCACATACTTTTGGCCACACTGCGTACAGCATCGATGTCGGTCAACATTCTATACATTCAGAGCATGACGCAACCTAACCACATTATTCAATATTGATTCAGCTTTTCAGGTCAATATTGATACTCAGCATCAGATCAGCATCTCAACCCTCCGAAACATTATCTTCATGTTTTGAAGCTTAGCTGCATCGGGTGTCCTAGATTTGGGTCGGAGCGCTGCGGGAAGGCGAAGGAGGAGGAGGATGATTGGTTTGCACTGTATTAAAATATGAAGGGCAGAAAACATTCATAGATCATCACCTCTCTTCTGAGAAGTTTCATAAATATAGCTCTCACTGTGCAACTGTTTACTTGTCGCATTCACGCCTCTTTACCTCGTCATTATCCACAATTAATCTTGTCAGATGTAGCAGATTGTCACTACAGCATTATCACTTTTAGAGCTTCGAGTGTATGTTTCCATGCAGATGGTTGGCTCAGAGTTGGCTGAGTAGTGGCTGCTTTCCCAGCGGCTCTGTCAGGGCAGGCGGCTTCGGGGCCAAGACTGAATAAGAGCCTGGATGATGGCTGCCCCTTGTCTTTTCCATTATTCATCCTCTTTCCCTAGTCTGTCGTATGGCTGTGAGCCGTGGTACCCAGGGATATCCCAGGAGTCCCCGCTCCAGGACTGGGCCGTCCAAATTCCTGCCAACGTTTCAGCAGATCTCTCTGTGCCAGACAAGCCACAATGCAGTGTTTCTGTGATGCAAGGCTCTATATACACTCATCCTGTATTCTCATGATTCTCGAGCTGAGGTCAGGGCTAAGCCTGGGGTCAGTGACACGAACAGTTGACGCATGATTTTCTAATTTCGTTCCATCGTTATTCAAGTTAGCATGTCTATATATACAGTAATGTTGTGTGGAAAAAATAAACAGCCAAGCTCTAATAGTATATAACTGTTATTACAATTAAAGGAATCCCTGACTATATTTAAAAAAATTTAAATTAAGGATTCCTGTTGTAGTTTAACTGAGCTCGTCTGTGTACCAAGTTGCATCATATAAAAGCCTTCACAAAGGCTGATTAACAAAAGTGTTTTTGTAAGAAATCCAGGGTAAAGTTAGAGAGAAGAAGCCGCATGGGGAGGAATGCGATCGCTACTTGTTCTCAGTAAATCGTGTGTCAAGAAATTCAACGACCACTTAATGTTAGGCGAGAGGGAGAGAGAGAGAGAGAGAGAGCAAAAGAGAGGAAGAGAGGGAGAGAGAGAGAGAGCAAAAGAGAGGGAGAGAGAGAAAGTGAGGGAAATCGAGGGGAGGAGGAAGCATTCAGAAGGGCGGGTCCAATCTCTAAAATTACCCCTGCCTGGTATTGACCGGCCAATTATGTGGAGTTCCATTTACAAAAACGTAGCTATAACCGCTAACTTTATGGAGACTTTCATTCCCCTGCCCCCACCCTCCCCCCATCTCGACACAGCCTTCCTCCTCTTTTTTTTTTTGTGTGGCGCTTTAATAGGATATTGATCGACAGAAGCAGATTCGATTGGGCTGCCACTGAATTGTGTAATGGGTGCACAAAGCCAAGGTCAGGGCGTATAGACAGGGAAGAGCTAAGGCAGCCTGTCGTCCATTCAATATCACCACCCTTCATCTTCCGAATGGCCGCGATCTCCGCGCTCAACCTTTTTTTCCTGTTCGCTTAAATAAAATCTCGAAAAACACATCTGCAACTCGGATCGTGCTTACTGTAAGTCCAACCGAGAACAAGGGTTCTGGTGTGCTGTCTAACCTAGAAACCGTACCTCACTCACTCCACTCCATCATATCATCATACCAGTACTGCTGCTTGCACCTTTACCAGCGTACATAGTTTGCTCTAATCTGTAGCTGCTCCTTGGGGACCAATCCTGTTAGAGAGTCTACTGATAACAGCACGCGCAGTAGCTCTAAGGAGTTCTACTGAAGGAGTCCTGGATGTGGTACAAGACACTGGAGTTATACAACTTGCTTACTGATACATCTCAGTATATTGTTTTATTGGCCTCACAGAGTAGCTTATATAAAGAGTAGCTAATCTACAGCGTATATAAAGCTGTAGACGATAAACATTTTAAACATTTCATTGTAGCAGGCGTGCAAAAGCATAAACATAAAATTAGCCTAAATGTGAACTGTGAGGCACAGTAAATACATCCATATAAATAAATGTCAAGTGTCACTGGATCATAAAGAGAACGGGTTGGGATGAAGGGATGAATTAAAAAAAAAAAAAAACACTTTTGATTCGAACAGAACAGCAAGCATATGCCACCCAGCGTTGGTCTTTCTTCCCTACGTGTCACAGATGTTAGGATAAAAGCCAATGCCTCCGCAGAGCTGGATCAATTATGCATATTCCTTAATCTCATTACAATCATATGCCAGGACTTCGGATGCAGCGCAGCACTGACTGTGCTAATCATACTAATATCTCTCTCTCTCTCTCTCTCAACCTCAACACACACACACAGGTCTAAACAGGCACATCTCCTGAATACACTCACAAACACTGAGCTAATCCTCCCCCATCTCCTCCTGTGTGCTGTCACAGTGCCATGCTGTGGTGGCACCCGGACGTTCTCCCTCTCTCCAGATGCCGTCTTTGTGCTGGCAGGATGCACAAGGCCGTGGGTGGGAAGCACCATGCATGGGCTCAGTGCCCAGGTCTATGGCGCCCCTCACTTTCCCCACCGCAAGGCCCAAGATGAGATCACGGAGCACTGGGGATCAATGGCCCTTTGATCAGAAGGATCCTGTAAGTGCTGACAGGCGGTTTGGATCAGCTATTGTTAGCACCAATCGACAGGTCTGTATGGATTGCGCTGCGCTCTGTCACTCTTCACTGTACACGTCTGCAATTTTTAAAGGTCATGTTTCCTTATTCCTCTTTCCTTCCTTCTTTGTTTCTCTTCGGGGCTGGTCTTCCCCCGCTTTAATCCTATCTACACTCGTCCTCCGGTCTGTTGTGGTAAGCTTAGAGCCAAGGGTGTTTTATTAAGAAAGCCAAAGAGTGTAGAGTTCAGGGACATGGACTGTGATTATTTCCCCGTTGTGCTGCATGTTGTTAGCAAGCAATACTTTTGTTGGTTTTTCCATTTAACGCATATATAATTACAAACTGGAATCATGAACTAAAAGGAGGTTTTAATTAGTGTCTTTCAAAAAAAAATAAAAAAATAACACCAAGGGAATGGCATCATATTGATTTGGCAAACGTTAGGCTAAAGGTGGAGCTCCTATAGTTAAAATGAAACACATTTTTCTTAACATCTAAACAATTTCAATTTAACAATATATTAAATGTGAAGTCTTTTATTGCTTCAAAGTATGCCAGCATCCAGACTGTTGCTGCTAAATAATAATAAATATAGTGTTGATAATAATAATATTATTCATTTATATATAACATTGTATCTGAATAATTTAACATGCTCTTTTACTGAGAAGAGCGCTGTGTTGAGAAGACCTGTGATGTAAGATAACATCTATATTTTGCCATGTTTTTGATTTCTAGCAGTGCAACAGTAGATGCCATGTTCCAGCGGATTAAACAGGAAAGAAATGTGAAAGCGCATCAGAGTCAAGACTGCAATACTGAGACATCTACAAATACAGCCAAGGATTAACTAGGAGCAAAAGAAGTTGAACGTAAAATGACTGAGTGATGGAGAGATATCAGCCGACATCTTCAAAAATGAGTCATGTAAATGAGCAGCGGTTTGTGGCTGTAATACTGATACACTCTGTATAATGTCCAGTTTCAGCGCATATATCTGTGGCAGGCAAATCTAATATACTAAGACTAAGAAAAAAATGTGTTAGAATCTGAACATACGGTGTTTGATTTGTCATTAGGTTTCTGTTGGTCTGGTGGCCAAAATGTATGAATAAGAAGTGACTTTTCAATAGAGACTCACTTCCAGAATTTCACTCCTCTCAGTTCAGCTCCGATTTCGTTGGTCTCTCCCACAAAGCTTTTATTAAAATACTTCAAGTTCACACTTGAAAGGTCTCTTCAAGAACTAGCAAATAGAAACCTAGTGAGTGACGGTAAATCTAGAGGACGGTTTTATATTTCACCAGGTTCTTACATGCAGCCTTGTACAATGCCGATTCTCCACACTTGCAACACACTTAGTGGTTGCCATGTCAATCAAGCATGCTTAATAGAAAATAAAGTAGTGTTATCAGTTAATTTGTGACAAATATATAATGTAAAAGTTTTGGTTCTATTTTTTTCTTCAGAATTCGACAGGACTTCAGAATTCTCGATTCTGATTGGTCAGATGGTGTTACTTGAATTTCTAGAGCAGTACAGCCATTCACAACTCCTTTGGCATGTATATACTGTATGGATGAGAATAAAATGCATAAGGCTTGATAATGTATAAGGAGATTAAAAAGCATTTTTATTTCCATTTATTTTTTAAGAGAAGCCTCCATAGTCTGTGCTTCGTATGAGGTTTTCCAACATGGTGACAACTTCAATTTCAAACTACCTTGCTTTGTGGATGGTCCATAACATTAAACATGACTATAAATTATTAAAAAAACATCAGGATTCAAACTTCTGATCTCCAAATGCTATGGACAAATGCCTGGAATGTTGATATGCTATTATTGTTAATTATTGCTATTATTATTATTGATAAAGCATTCGGTGTAGCAGGAAATTATACAGAGAAATTATTCATGTAATTCTTCATTTCTTTATCTCATCCATATATACTGTGTTCTGTTATTCAGCACAATCAAAAGTCATACTGTGATTTGACGGCCCAAATAATCGGAAAACCATGACCATGACATTGACCTTAACACCCAGTCTTTTAAACACAGTCTTTTTTTTTACTAAAGTCTTTTTTCTAACTGAATTATGTGGCATTATGTAGTATATAACATAGTATACATAAGGCTCATGTTTTTACTATTTTGCACGTCTAATGAAATTTGCTAACTTGTAATAAAGACCTTTACTGTAGGAATAGGGATAACAGGAAAGTGAAATAATTTGAACATCACACACAGTGTGACAAAACGACTTACTCTGTGAGACTCGGACAAGTTCGGAGACAGTGAAGACACCTGATGTAATGAAACTGTCCTGGAAGCCCAGATGTCCTAGAAAACAAAGAGACACCAAAAAAAGAGAATATTTCTAATATCAAATTTATGTAGTATACACTTTGTTTAGATAAAACGGATTATATTATTTTTTCTACCACCAAATGTGGTGAATACTGCTACACTTGATTTGTATTTCAAGAAAAAAAGTCACTTTTTTTGAGCAATGCACATCACAAGAAGGCAACATTAAGTCTGAATGTTTCGTATTTGCCCCATAATAATACCACCACCCTGTTTTAAATTAGTTTTCTATAACAGCTCCTTGAAGTTTACTTTTACATACAATAAGTCCCCAATTTCAGAGGAAGGTTTTCTGATCCAAGATTTTTTTTGTATGCTATCATGCGTAAATACTTGGGCAAAATCTCAAGTTAGAAAAATCAGTCAAATAACTAAAAGTGGGAACATTAAACCTTCAAATGAACTTTTTTTTTCCACACATGTACCATTTATGACTAACTGAATAAAAGCCAAACAGTGAAGAGTATTTAGTATGACAGAAAACTATATTTTTGTAGGAGCCCCAGAGTAATTTGGCATTCTCCTCGGCACAGATCTTGTATACAGACTCAATACAGTATGAACTCAATGTATTATATAATTAATCTCGACATATATACGTCACACACACTGTCACGAGAAAGTAATGGGGAAAGATGGAGGGAGTGTTTAGGGTGATGTGGAGGGCAGATCACATCTGGAGCAGATCCACTGAGTGTGAGACAGTCTCTCAGTGGAAACACAGAGAGAGAGTCTGTGTGTGTGTGTGTGTGTGTGTGTGTGAGAGAGAGAGAGAGAGAGAGAGAAAGGATTTCAACCAGTGCCCTAAAAAGATTA
>JAQMYL010000007.1:12386467-12407355 GCA_030014365.1 Clarias pachynema | reverse complement strand
AAATACATAAAAATAATTAACACAAAATATAAAGTAAAAATAAAATAAATTAACCTGCACTTTACCTTTAAAAAAAATAATCGCGACAGAGCAGTGTTTCTGTGTAGAGCAGAGAGAAAGCGTGTGTGTGTGTGTGTGAAGGCAAAAGTAGGAGGGGTCTGTGTGTGTGTGTGTGTAGCACGGTGTCCAATGACGCGCACGCATACAGACCCAAAGAACAGGCTGATACAGAGAAAATGGATCTTTAACCTCTCTAATGAGACTTGCTTTTGCTTAACACGCGCGCTGTACACACATGCATACAGACACAAAATAAAATATGTTTTACGCGCACACATGTGGTCGCAGTGTTATGGTAAAGAGTACACACGTGAACGGATGTTGATTATACCAGTAAGAGACGCGCACTAAGACCCAGCAGGGGAGATGATTACCCATAATTCCGGCAGCACAAGAGAGAGAAAAACTGTTGGCTCAGTTGTGATCACGTGACACTCAGCGTCAAATCAAGAAGCGCAGGATACTTGTTCATTTTCCAAGTCAAAATTTATTAAAATCTTTGCTCGTCTTGCGGAACACTCGCAAACCGCATTACTCGCAATCTGAGGTTTCACTGTACAGCAGTGTGTGGCTTTTTTCACCTCCTTTGTGCTGTAACGTGTGTGTGCTTCCTCACGCCAGCGCTCTTCTCTTTAGTACACTCACACTTTTACTACTACATGAGAGCCTCAGTGATCTCTCCAAGCTAGCTGGAGATCAGTGCGCTGGCTCTCCCTGCTTTGTTTCCGTTAACTCGCACCTCTGTCCAGTGTTTGAGTAACCTTGACCTCCACCCCCACTGTTTCTGCGTCATGCCATATTTAATAAGGGAAAGTGTTTAGACAGGAGCCTTCTGCCTCTCCTCTATAGATCAGCCAACCCCCCGCCCACTGCATTCTCCTGCTGTCTTACAAAACATCACTTCCTCCCAGGGTTGCTTTTTTTCCTGAAGGGTGAGGAGTGGAACTGAACTTCTCAGCTCATGGCCTGTGTTCACTCATCGTGTCAACTTAAATCTGCACACAAGCAGAACCAAAAGGCTCACCACATCAACTTTGAACAGTGAGCACAGAGCACTCAGGTCCAGGACGAAGCAAACTTTTTCTGCTATAGACAAACTCGGAGAGAACTCAGTTAGGTTAAAGGGAAGAAGAAAAAAAAAGTGAATTCCATTCTGCGGTCTCTCGGCGATGACATTATAGGATCACTGCGGTCCAATAAACTCACTATTTCAATCTTTCAAGAAACAATAAAACATCGAACAAAGTCTCGATTATTCTTTTTGTCAGAGCAACTTGTGTTATTCCCCCTGCAAATGTCAAGCACTACAAAAATGAACCGGACGCCATAAAAAAAGAGACTATGCACAAACAATAATTAAAACAAACTGAAGTCAAAGAATGCCTGTTGGATTTCACTACAAGTTGTAAATCAAGGGGTTCTTTCACAGACAGCTTCCAGCTCTGCCAGGCTACTGTTACTGGGACACTAGACAGTGGAGAGACAGACACGTCCTGAAACGTGTTCACATCCCCTTCGCTTGGGCTTGGAATCATTCTGTATAACGGGTTCCAACAGATTACAAAAGTGCTTGAAGAGAAAGAAAAGCAGACAACATACAAGCAGATATGGCGTGTGCTCTTCCAAGATGGAGTTACAAACAGATATTAAGAGTCATTAGTTTATTTAAACACTGATGTTCAAAACTGAATAGTGAAACCCATGAGACCTGTTGGATGCAAAGCTAGTACTGATATTCCCCGAGGTTTATCATCATATAAAGATACGCAGATTACAAAGAATTAGTTGTTTACTGAAACATATACTACAGCTCTGTTGAATTCTCAGTTCTTATTGGTCATATATATTGTAGTACATTAGATGATACCGGGATTTGCTTCTTTCTAAACTGGTTCTAAACTGGTCTTCCTTTCGGGAAATGGGCAGTGTTAATTTGAACAATCCCAGTTTACGTTAATGATATTTTTGTGTGTTAAAATATTGTTGTTGTTTTTTTTTAACTATAGCCAAAAGCAGTGATTTCACTTGATTGTCTCTCACTGGGGACAGACTGAACTGGTGCTGATCAAGCAAAAAAAAACAACAACAACAAAAGGAAACACACTTTACATTTTTGCATTTTAAAATACATGCCAGATTTCTACACTTTCCTTTTTCCACGTGTTTGAGATGTGAGGAGTGAGTAAGTTCCAGAGGATTAGTTTAACAGGACCTGTGTGAAGACGGAGGGAGACGGAGGACGGAGGAGACTGTGAGGCGCTCCTGACCCGTGCTCCGTTTCTCTCTCGGGGAAAGTCTCCGCTTTCCCTTTCTCTGTCCTTAAGCGCAATCGTCTGTTCTCAAAGCCGTTCTGAGGAACACACTTTCCTGATATGAGCTGCACTTTCTAGAAAAAAAGAAAAGAAAAAAAAAAGGCAGGAAAAGCAGGCAGACGAGGAGGAGGAGGGAGGAAAAAGTTCTTGGCCTTTTCCCAGGAAAGCAGAGAGAGAAGCAGGATCCCAGCATTCCCTTGGGATATGCTGAAATATACAGCCCTGGGCAGCTTTCAATTTACTCTCTCTATCTTTCTTCCTCTATCGCTCTCTCTCTCTCTCTCTCTAAATAGTTGGGCTGTGAGAGAAAAGCTGGGCTTGTCAACGATCTAATGTGTGTTTTGACCTCTTGTAGCCCTTTTTGTGGAAAAATATGAAGACATCTCAGCAAGCACGGATTCTTTTGAGAGGTAGCTGGAAGACTCTTAATAAAATTTTTTTTTAAAAAGATCTAAATCTGTTAAATGCAGTGAGTGACTAAAATATCAGAATAAGTACTCAAGAAGCTTGGATAAGCCTTAATATATCAAAAACAAGCATATTATAAGAGGCACATGCAGTGTCTCCACTAGTCACAACAGAAAACATCCTGTCCTGCATTTGCCCTTGCTCTGGCAGCAGGGAACCTCTGAAAAAGTCCAACGCAACGCTGCGTGATACCACCTGTCCCAATCGCTCCATCTGAAAAACACAGAGAGGCGCTTATTGTTTTTTTCCCCCCAACTCTGGGTCTCTGGATGTGCTGTGAGGGGAGAGGAACGCCCATGTTTGACCTCTGTCAGTCCTGATTTCCTGCTGAAGAAGAACTGTGTCTGAGGAGACACGACCAAATAAAAGAAAAAAAGTGTTGTCAGTTACAGATCATCATTTGCCAGAGATCTAATCTTGGTGAGCACCGTGAGAGACCCTCCCCTTGTGACATGGCAAGAGAAACGCAGCTGACTGGAGTGTCTGTGTGCCGATGCGTGTGTGTGTGTTTACGTGTGTGTTGTATTTCAGTGCTCACTGAGAGCCAGGCTGACGGACTGCAACAGCAGAGAGGTGCATGATGGGGGCACGCCACTGTCAGGAGCATGGACACACCTGTCTCTAGAACAGAGGTGTTAAACTCAAATCCTGTTTGGGCCACATCATAATATTTGTGAGCCCTCATAATGCTAGGCTATTCATTTTTAAGTATTCTATCGATTGACACCAATAACCAGCTCTAAAAGAAAAATAAGCTTAACAGACCCACAGTAACAGTGACTTAGGCCAAGGTAGGAACGTTTACTAAATGTTTGGTCAAGTTTTCCCGCCGCGTACCTATATCCAAAAATTGAAGATATAAGGTATAATGGAAAGAAATAATGATTAAAGAACAACTGAAATGGGATTATCTTGCCTGTTCAGTCCATAATTCTTTTTATTATTATTGTACAGCGCTCTACACGAGCTGATACATTTTGGGATTTTCGGTACTTCACTGAATCATACTAAAGGCCAACACCCGATGCATTTCTGAATCGTTTTCAGACTGGAAAAATCTCCCTCCTCGGAAAGCCGAATAACAAACACTACTGACATAGAAGTTCAAATCTGGGATCGTTTAGGAAAGTACAGGGAAGCGAAGATAAATGTGCCTCACTCTCCCTCACGAAACACAAACTCCTGACTTGTCACTGCGGGCTCTGTGGGATAAACAAATCTGCCTCATATAAATAAACACCGCAATAGCATTTGCACCTGGCATGAAGAGAACCTGAGCGGTGAGCCACAAACACTGTGCCACGTGGGCAGAGAGGCCTGACCCTTCAACCCCCCCCCCCCCCAAACCCCGCAACCCCCCGGTTTAGAAAATCAAAAACGTAAGCCTCTACAGTCTTGGCAGGACAACATAAAAAAAAAAAAAAAACACAGCAATTCACTTTGGCATCCGACTTTCACCTGCACACACACACACACTTTCTGTCCGCTCTCTTTTTCACAGAGTAGCGGCTGGCTACTGTCTATAACACACAGTAAGAGTCTTGCCAAGGCGGCTGAGAGCACTAACATTGTGGTGCTCTCCAAGTCATTTCTCTCCTGCCGGCGTCTCTGCCTACAGAACAACTCAGCATTTACAAAAGTGCAACGGAAAAATACGCAAGCGCACATACAAACATGCACCATGGATAAAAAATAAATAAATAAATTTAAAAAAAACGGCAATAATTTAAAATGATTAAAATACTTGAGCAATCAAATGTTAAAGGCCGTAATGCATATGTTCAGGAAATGTAATTTATGCATATTGTTCAAAACATTCATTATTGATTTTGCATTTTTTATTGATGCAATGCAATCCATTAATGAATTGAAATGATAAACACCAATCTCAAATTGCAGCTGATCAATCGGACTGTGTGGCATTCTCTAATTCATAATATTGTGAAAATCATAAATCACTACAAGACCCTTCGACCGTTCAACAAAGAAATAAATTCTATTCAAATAGATATAAGTGCTGCGAATGACGACAGGAAAGCATGCCTTTTGGCGAAAGCAACCGAAGAAAAAGACTCTGGACACGTGCTCGGTTGTGAACGGCTCCCGGCTCCAAGTCCCTGGCGTCTACTCGAGAGCGTTAGATGATCCAAACGGATGCCAGCCAAAGCTTTAGGTTTCGTGGCAGAACATTTACATAAGGCTCAATCAGCAGGTTAAGAGAAAGCGTGTACAGCAACGGGTTCGCTGCTCAGCAGAACATCCACAAATTCTGAGACAGACCGCCAGTGACGAATGTCTTTGATTCATATTCACATTAATTCGAGTAGCTGTGTTTTGTGTGTTGAATTCGATTTGTGTTCGAGGGACGTAATCAATCGCTATGGCGTTCGCTCACCACAGCTCCTCCCCTCTTCCTCCATTTTGTGTTCGCCAGTCAGCCTCCATTTTAGAACAGCAACACAAACAACAAACACCTCGCTAGCAACAGCGTCATTCAGATTTTCTGTTTTAAGCATTTTCAGCTATTGACGATTCAAAAGCAAATAGCCCCGATAATTAGCAAACAGAAAAACATCTAATAAAGAACAAGGGCTTGAGTTTGAAAGGGGATGTCTCCGGTGCCAAGACCCCATTTAAAAGCTAGTCGTTCGCGCTTTCTTTCCCCCCCCCTCCATCTTCATTCTCCTCCTTTTTTCTCCCTCTCAAGCTTATCCAGAGCATAGCTGTTAAATCGTCCTGCCAGACACAACTATACTGAGAGAGAATCACGTTAGCGGCTCCCATTGTTGGATGACACAGAAGCTGCCTCTGCCAAGAAGTTCACTGCCAAGTTCAACAGTCTTCTGATACGAGGATAGAGGGGGAAAAAAACAGTATGCATCCACAACAACACAGACTTGTATACTTGCAAACAACCTAGAATCATGTAATGACAACAATATTGTATTATTAGATTTTATTATTAATGTATGCCTCACCCCTTTTTACCGCACACCCTGGCAGCCATCTTGAAAGCTTTGGCAACCATTTTAAAAGAGCTCTCACCCTCCTTTGAGCGGCTGCCATCCTCAACGCCATCCTTTTGCCCGACAATAGGCCGCACAAATTAGCAAGGATACTGCTCCGTGCTACCACTGGACGCATCTATGCCAAACTACACAGAATTTATAATGAGAGAAATAAAACATCGGTATTTAGCTAGGAGAAAAATAACTACATCTCATGTCGAAATAAGTAAAGACTTAAAAGAAAGTGAGAAAAAAACTATCTATTAATATCACTTAATATTTGTAGAACATTTAAAAATGTTTCATAAAAATTCATGTATGGATTAGTAAAAACTAAATAGAAATTTCCATACAGACCTTCCTAAATGTATAAGCTGAAAGCTCTGATAATAAACAATCCACAATGATTTGTGCCGAGCCTAAGCCTTGACACTTGTTCGTGTTATAGCTTCTGACTGATGGTGTAAGCACACAATGGTTGGAGCCATGTTTTCCATGTGTGTGTACCAGACCCGAAATGAAAAAAGCATCCTTTACAATGTCTTGTTGTGTTAAGATGCTGGAGGAATCACTCAACCGTAGCACTCACAGCAGCGAAGGTGGATCAATTAACGAAAGCATGATTACTGTTACAGGAGAGCACGCGCAAATAATGGATGTCTCCGGAAAGTGGATTAGGATGAGAGGAACCCTGACGTGTGAACTGGGATACGGTGCTAGAGAAGGACAGGACATCGTGACACAAGCCGGACCGGAACAATTTGGAAATGTGTTTGATGAAATAGCATTGATTTAGTTCCACCTCACTTAGCATAATTATTAAACGGTCAGAGTTTGTACTTCCCTGCCTGTCTTTTTTTTTTTCACTTATTTGTCCAAAGACAGTAAACATTTCTGTTTACACCGGGGCAGTTGTCAAAATCAGAATAAAACACGTATACAGTGAGGTCCTAACCCTGCGCCCACACCAAGCTCTCTTCAGGCTACGTTTTTACCCCATCTGCTCCTCTGTGTGTAGCCTGGACGGCCTTCCCTGATCTGCAGAAGAATGCCAAGCGTACAGAGTCGATATCGAGCCCTGCGAGAGCCAGACTGCCGACTCAGTGCTGCAGAGAGCCATTGATAAGTAGTGAGCGTCAGCGGAGCGAGATTCCTCAGGTATGTACAATGGGCTTCCTGTGCATGTGTACCTCCTATGGGTGAGAGAGAGACGCCTCCTCACCCACTCCAAAAACTCCTCCATATGTTTTTTTAACACAGTCAGAGCTATTTATTTTGTCTGCTGTTAAGAAAAATTTTTTTTCAACCTTGCATTTATGTGCGTAGTAAAAATGTATATAAAACAGAACAAAAAATCTGTTTGGGAAAACAAATACTGATTGAGACATCTGATACTCCATTTTACTATTAATAAATAAAGGCAATGAAACTAGCAAAGAAAGTTTACAACCGAGTCCAGATTTCCCTCAGGTAAACTAATGGATACTTGGCAGACGGTGCTGAGAATTTACATTACACAGAGACAGGTGCTGGAACACACCAAGACAGACTACAGTGTTTTCTACCAGCAGTTATAATAACAGGGAGAAATAAAAAAATAAAATAAAAAAAGAGGAAACGTTTTCAGAGTATATTTCTCAGAATTCCCTAACAGTGGTGCGTTGTAGCGAGTAAACAGTTAAAGGGATCAGCAGATGACTGGACTGAAAGAGACAGAATAGTGGGTTGGTGTGGAAGGATCGATGGGGCCGTTAGGGAGTGCCGTCTCTCAGGTTACTCAGTGTGTGTGTGTCTGTGGTGTGTGTGTGTGTGTGTGTGTGTGTGTGTGTGTGATGTGTGTGTGATGTGTGTGGTGTGTGTATGTGTGTGGAGCTCATGAGGTTGTCTGGAGCTTAGCCCTGACCACACACACTCTCTAACAGCTCTGCTCTCCACAAATACCCCCTCTGCCCTCCAGGAGAAGACTTTTACACCCTATACAAAAAAGCATTTTGGAAGTAATATGAAAAAGCAAAAAAATTGAAAATCTAAATTTTGAAGTGAGGATATTCATACATACATACATACGTAAAACACTTTGATAAAATTTTATGCAAAGCAAATGTTAAAGATATGAATTCAGATTATTTGACAGTATAATTTATATGGCTATTATAAAAAATGTTACGCTAGTCAGTTAGCTGTAAAGGTAAACCCGATCAATTGTACAAAATAGCAATAAATCTCCCCCAAAATGGCCCGAATCCATGATAATGAACATCACAACAGCCACAATAATTTAACAGTGAACGTCAGAGCGAGTGAATGAACTCGCAGATCTACAAACGCACGGGTATTGGCTAGCTACGCTTGCTGAGCTGTGGACGGTGTCAGCCCGGCCCATGGAGCAGTGTATCGATCTCGGCTCTGAAACTGAGAGGGAAGCTGCAGCAGTGCAGCTAGGGTTTCTGAGCACCGTCCTCAGCCGATGCCCGTACCCATCTCTTCCCCTTCCTCTCTGCTCTAGTCTTTCTGTTGCTCTGAAGCATGTAATGCGTGACACTCCCTCAATCACTGGCTCGGAATATCTGGCTCTGATATCATCAGGAAAAAAGAGGGGCTGTCTTGAGTGTAGAGAGTCCTGAATCCAAAAGCAAATCGGTAGAAAGCGCTAACATCCACACTTCCTGTCTGATAAAATATTAATCTACTAAAATGCAATCAGCGCCGAACCCTCTGTCTTCTTCTTTCCTCTTAATATCGACTTCAACCTTTGGAACACTGATAGTACCATGTGCTTGGGGAAAAAAAAGGGAAAAAAAAAAAAAAACAGCACAAGCATGGCAGAAAACCAAAACAAAGCAAGAAGGGGGTTTATGTGTAAGTGGACTCTGGCGCTCCGAGAGCAGACGCTTTTAGACCTGTCAAATATTCTGATCTGGATTCATGGCTAGACTTCAGTTCCCTGTCACTTGTATGGATTGCACCCTTCCAGCAGTGGCAACATCTCAATGTCAGCCCTATTCCTCTACTATATCCCTCTCGCTCATACTCCCCTCCCCCTTGGTTGGCCCACCACTTTACCAGAATATCCTCAGTCGGCCTTTGGGCCTGAGTCTCTGAAGGAAAGCAATACATCAGGCTGTTTATCACCCAGCAGTTCCCGCAGTAATCAATTAGTTTTTCAGTGGGCGTACCTGGGCCCTCTGGCCTGGCACTACCTGTTACAAGCCTGCCTTCCTGGAACTGCAGGGCCCAAACCTCTCCCTTTGCTCTACCCAACCCCTCCATTTCTCATTTCTCATCTCTCTCTCTCTCTCTCTCTCTCTCTCAAACACTGTTTCTCTCTCACACACACTCACTCTCTATCTATCTCTCTTGATTCCCACATTCCACAGATTACAGATGTGCTGACGGCTCTGCGCTCGGGGTCGGCCAGGTCTTCTGTCACTGCCGGGAAAAGAAAGACGTAGAAAATCCACGGCTCCACATTTTCCACTACTTTGCGGTCATTAGTGCATATTCTCTGGCCGTGCTGCATGTTTTGGATGGAGGAACATTAGCTGAAAGAAGTCAGGCAGAGTTTAAAATGCAGTGTGGGTCAGCATGTAGTTCAGCTCTGCTGTGATGTAGATGTATTTACAGCTTAACTCGTTTTAACTCGTTTCACTTACGGATTTTAATTAATTTTTTCGATAATAAAATCTAATTATCGAAAATCAAATTTCTTTTTCAGTTTAATTGTCTTTTTTTTTTTTTTATTATGCACAATAGCAAGCCAGAATTTCCATACATCTGTCTGCTTTTGACTAAATGTTTGGTGAATAAATGACACAAATGTGTGCTCATTGACATTCAAGCGCAGACAAACAGGACAAAGAAAGAAGCGGGCAGGAGTGCCAGTGTTTGTGCCCCTCGAGTGCCACTCCGAAGCGCTGGTTCCCAGGGTTGTCAAGGAGCCTGTGCCAAGGCTGTGGGGCTCACACGCAGCAGGAGGAGGGCAAAGAGGTTGTGGCAAAAGAGGGTGGGTAAAGAAAAAGACTGGCATGGCCTGGCATTAGCCTGTCTCTCTCTTTCTCTCCCTTTATTAATATATCTTTCTCTCCCTTTATTAATATATATATATATATATATATATATATATATGTTATTATTACACGAACATTACTACTGAAGAGATAATGTACGGAGCAGCGCAGTAAATGGTGGGAAAAAAATAAGACAGCTCCCCCCCCCCTCCACACACACACACACAAATACATAGCACTAATTCACACAAAGAGGACGTGTGTGTGGGGGCGGGGTGCACTGAAAGGGGCACTGTTTACTGTCTGCTGTCCCCCAGCACTGCACAGCCTGTCTCACTTCAAACAAAGCTATTGGCAAGGGAGAGGCAGCAGCCCTTGTTTCCAATGCCGCTGGAGTTTCAAAGCAGTTAAAGGGGGCAGCAGTCTGGAGGCTACAGGGCCCAGGCTGGCACACTTGGCTAACGCTATGGCCAGGTGGTCTGGGCACATTGGCAAGACACTGGCACACCGCCCTATGCAGATGGCTCCCGATGCCTTTTTAGGTGGCGAGTCCTCATTCTCCCTCTCACTCTTTTTTTCCCCTCCTAATAATGGATACACGCATATGTAAAGTCAGACGTACACCCCTCCCCCATGAAGGAAAGGAGCATCAAACCTTTAAAAAAGAAGTCTTCTTTTCTTATTAATGATTTGGTGGATGGTCCTTAGATCTTTCTCTCAGACTCAGAAAAACAGAAAGAGGAAGAGAGAGCAAGCAAGAGAAAGAGAGAGAAAGAGAGAGACAGAGCTTTTGAGCCATGTGGAAGAAGGAGATGCCAGCTGTGCCAGCCTGGTTTTGTGAGGTGTCCCCATGCCCATTACGGTGGGCACCGTCGCCATGGCACCGCGAAACCCCAAAGCGCAAACCATTCCACTAACCATTCCACACACTCGGAAGACAACGTGAGCACACAGAGTATATGCCAAAAATTTGGGGGTGGGGGGGAATTACAATGCAGGTGCATCAACTGAAATATAATCAAAGGCTTGTGAGAAATCAAAAAACAATAAAATTGAGAAAGAAAAAAAAGCAAAAATCAAAAACAAAAACAAAAAAAAACAAGGCAAAATCCCCTGTTGTGATGTTCCAGGTTTTTGGGGGCCTGAAATCAGGATCTGTGGTTGTGTGAAATGCTCCCAGAACATATGGAGGAAGATCCGCCAGGCCCTGCTTCACAGCTGTCTGCACCCAGCAAAGACCAGACCCTCCCTCTGCCTGCTCTACTGATGTACACACACACACACACACACACACACAAACACACACACACAGCACACACACACAGCACAGAGCACAGAGCATCACAAATACACACTCATTTTTAGAAACTGGAATGCACACCCACCCGCACACTCAATATCAGACACAGAAATATGAAACGTAAAAAAAAAATCCAGAACTTTATTCAAATAAAAATTATTTTGATGGACTGTTATGTAAAACATTAATGTTATACAGTCACTGTAACTCTAATTTGTGTACCTTTCATGCAGTACATGATTTTAAAAAATCATTTAATGATTCTAATAAAGTATGAAGCATTCATGTAAAAGTAATGAAAAGTTAATGCGCTCGATGTAACCAATCAAATAAAATCCTGACATTTACTCCTCTTGACGCGGCGTTAAAGCCGCGTCAAGCGCGGTGCGGTGCGCCGGTGTTGAGCTCCGCTCCTGCGCTCCCACCAACTGAGGTATGCACAATGTGCAATTATTACCGAATCATTATCTGGTTTTAGCGGTGACAGCCAAACCACACACACACTCCAAAAGCCTCCTTTCTTATGCTGATTAGTCTCCAAACATTTCCTCCTGCTTCTCTCATCTCTGTCCTCCCAGGCTTGGCCGCTGCTCCCACCGTGCGCTGCTGCTAATGATGTGGTGCTGCTGAACTGTACGCGGCTGCTCTGAACCATCCGGCGGAAGACGTTGATGGAACGGGCACGACACGGTGGAGCGAAGGTGCCTGAAGAGGGGTCGAGCAGCTCGCCGAGCCATCCTCCGGAGTGCGAGGGGCAGGTCGGCTCTTTCACCCGCCACACAATGTTTGGACATTCTTCTTTTGTAGCTGCACCCTTATCCGTGTCTGAGCTTCCCTCATATAATATCCCTTACAACGGGCCTGCTTGTGAATGGAGCTAATCTCACACACACTTCCACAGTTGTGCCGTGTATGTGTGAGTATGTGCCTGTGTGTGTGTGTGTGTGTGTGTGTGTGTGTGTAAATGAATCCCTTCAGACTCATAGTACCACTCTAAACCTGGACACACACACACACACGGGGTCTCTGACTCCACACAATGTGGTTAAAAAAAAAAAAAAGATGATGTTTGAAGACACTTGTACAGTACAGGAAATCTATCAAGATATTTAGTTCTTCTGCTGCTGTTGCAATGTTTTAAAAAAGACAATATTATTGGTTAATTTTTTTTTCCCCATTGGTTTGGCAATGTATTAGGGCTTTTCAGAAGTAAAGCTGGAAAGCGATGAATATCTTTTTTTTAAATCCCAGTCCCATATAATAATCCTTTAAACTCTCCATTTCTGACATTACTACACTTATAACTGTCAGTAAATCAGCTCAATTTTCTTCCTATAATAAATAAATTTTTTATAAACTGGTGAACAAGACCACAAACAACACGATTAAAAAAACTCTATGTGTTTACTCTATGTGTCAAAAGCACTTTTGATATCTGATTGCATTTCTCCTCTTTCTCACATGCCTTTCTCTACTCCATCTGAGGTCTCCATTTAGCATTGTTTCTAGTAAATACACACACACACACACACACACACACACACACACACACACACACACACACACACACTTGTAGGTGGACCAAAAAATTTGCAGACATTTGCACTCAGAAATTGTAGGGGGGGAAAAGAATCACATCCTACACAAAAGTGGAAGCACATCAAAAAGCGGTTTAATCCTGTCTGGATTCCTCGTTGTCCTCTTTACTATGAATAGTAAGCGAAGGGGGTGGAATATTATGGATTTGTTTGATTTATTGTGTCACGAATTAACACGCAGGGGTCTGTCTCTGCAAATTGAAAAAGAAAAAAAAAAGTCTGCTATTTCTGATAACCTATTTAAGATCCTGTTAAGAACGCTTCAACCTCCCTTGTACCCCAGTTAGCAGGATGAAGGGAAAAAAAGGGGAACAGATGGATAAAATGTTTTGTGTTGGCTTGATTTTTGTTTTTTCGAATAGCTGTAAACAAAGTCTTAAACAGTAATGACACATCTAGCAAACTAATGAAAAATTAATATCCTCATAAATATTTCCTCTCAATTAATCTCACATGCTAGATATGATTGTCTTAAAAAAAAAAAAACATTTAAAGGTCCGGGAACCTCGAGTCATTCTTAAATGAGGAAAAAAAAGACTAGCAAACCTTTTGGTCTTGTGCACTAATAAGCACTCGTGAGACACCAGCATCTTGCTACAACTCCCAGCTGTACCTCTATACTTTAAATACAGGACAGAACTTGTACTTGTACTTGTACTTGTAAAACCTGAGGGACCCTGAGACCTAAACCTCCCTCTTTAAACAGACTTATTCAATCCAGGGCTTGTGTTTGAAGAAGGTACTGCAGGTGCTAGTAATGAAGCATGTTTCTACATTCTTATTATTTGTGTCTCTCTCTGTTAACCACAGTCCTCATGGACCATGGCGATTTATAAATACAACCAAAAAATAGAACTGCTTCCCACTTTTTTTGTTTGTTTGTTTTGTTTCTTCCTTTTCACCCCTTTCTCAGAATTCAGAGGCAAATGAATTAGAGGTGGAGGGTTTCTAGACGTTTTGTTTGCTTTAGACTCACACACACACACACACACACACACACGCACACACGCACACACGCACACACGCACACAGACGCGCGCGCACACACACACACACACACACACACACACACAGATACACGCACCAACCTCACCGAAACGGCAATCTATTTTGGAAAAACCAAAATACCAAAGTACAACAGTACATCTGTTGCCAAAACCAAGATAAACTCATAGCATTACTGTGATTATATGAAAACCACTCTCTCTCTCTGCCGCTGGGTTATTGTGATTCAGGGCTGTTATTACAGACAAGCATGTACATATGCTTTTCATTTATGTGAAGGATTTTAATTCCTAACAGCAGTTTTACAGATCTCTCATTACCCAGCTATGCTGGAAAGGGGAAAGCGGCAACAGTGAAAAGGGGCATAAATGAGGAGAAATGCAGAGCAGGCCTGAAACCCACCACAGAACCTTCGCTCTCCAACACTTTCCCTCCCTCTTGGCCAACACCTCCTGGGCGGTTCAATTGGTCTCTGTGTGTGTGTGTGTGTGTGTGTGTGTGTGTGTGTGTGTGTGTGTGCATGCTGTTGTCCAATGGTTGACCACTATACAGAACTCTTCTTGTGTTAAGTGGTGAAGAGACACAGGGCTGTCTGAGAGCTCAGATCATTAGAGGAACACAGAGGCCCTGGGCTTGAGGAAAGTCATTACCCTGTCTGCCACTTTACAAATAAATCAGCAAATATGCCGCATCGTCATCCATAATTGGGCCCAGCCCTCCATTTCATTCGCACCCAATAATAACCTTCCACGGCCATTAGTCGAACTGGCAGCCAAAAACCGATAGAAGCAGATTTTCTTTATTTAAAAAAAAAAGGGCAATATTTAGCCTTCACAATCATGGTGAAGTGCTTCGGAGAGCACGGCGCTCCTCCTTATCTCGTTTCATGCACGTGAATGATCGCCCTGCATGGCGGCAAAAGCGGAAAAAGTGTTTGGTCTGTCGAGGGTTTACTGGGAGAAAGTCTGAAATGCACTCGGCCTGCCAAGAGAGCTGTGGTTTTCGCCCGCCACTGTTTTGCTATTAGACATGGTCATGGAAGGAGCAGGGGAATGACAGTAATACAAGCCATCCTCACACATATATACACACACACACACACACACACACCACACACACACATAAACCTTCAGCTTGTTAACGCAGAGCCTGGCCAGGCCTGGCCGCTATTCTGCTTTTCCTTCCTCTCAGCTCGGCAGCTGGCTGTGCTTAGACGTCAGCTCCTCCTCTGAGATCTGGGAACCACTTTCTCCGTGGGAATAAATGCCTTGGAAGGAAGGGACCAGGAAGCAAAAGGGAGACGAGTGTGGCTAAGTGCTCTCTCTGCTTGTAAAAAGAGTGGCATGTTTCTGTCATTTCCAGTGCAATTCTAACATCTGTTATCAGGCCACATTTATTTATTTATTTTTTTCCAAAGGCGAAAGCTCTAAGCAGAATGTCACTCTCAGCTGTGCAGAGTGTCTGAGACGTGTCCATCAAGCTACAGCCGTAGTGCATTAGCGTATTAGTGTATTAGTACAAAGCAGCTCGCTGACAGTTGCCCGTCATGGTCTTATCCATCAATTGCTGAATTTGATCACATTAATGAACGGCTCTGTAATCCTCTTAAGCCCACTTCCTGTATAAAGCACCTCAGGCATCTGTATACTGACTGCTCTACACTGAGCAACAGAGCTGCCACCGCAGAGAGACCAAGTTAAAGAAAAAAAACGGGCGCTCACCCACTCAGAATGAAGCGGAAAAGGAGCGGAAACTGAGATTAGCTTTGCTCCAGGATGATAGTCCATTTTCAGTTTAGATCTTTAACAGAGTTGGCCAAGAGAGATTTTTAGGAGGGTGTGTGTGTGGAGGGGGGTGATATAAGGCTGCTAGCCAAGTGCAGTTGAGAATGCTTTAGACCGCTTGATTTACATTTGCATTTATGACATCTGACTGGCAACTAGCAAAAGCTATAAGAACTCATCTTCACGTTAGTTAGGGACTGAGAGTAACATCAGGCTCAAACTCCTGTTAGCGAAATTAGTAAAGTATGAGAATATAAAATAAAGATTTCTTTTTAAAAGTGCACATTTTAGCCTTTGTTTAAAGACAGACAGAGATTGAGCTGTTTAGACGTAATGAATGATAAATAATAAACTGGTGAATGTACCATTACATCATCATTACATAATCATCTGTTGTTCCTCATTAGGACTTTCATACAGGCCGTGTAAGATAGGCCTTGTGTAGTAGTACCGAGACTCTCTCTGACTGCAGTCATATAAACCTAGAGTTAAATGAATATTTAAATGCATTCAAGTACAGAATGTTAATATTCAAAAACAACTTTTAAATTAATGTATCTGTCCTAAATTAAACATTCAGTGAGGTGGCATAAATTGGATATATATTATAATATAGTCTGAAACAAGTACAACTTTTGAAGGAAATTTGGAGGTGGACAGAAAGTCTACCTACAGCTTAAATGACTTACAGCAGACAACAAAGCAAAGGAAAAGAAGAAGTGCGACATATCCACTCCCGTGTTATTCAACAATGCTTAAAAAAAAAAAAAAAAGTATCAACCACAATACCTTTTCCAAGCAATATATCTGTGAAAAATGTGGGAACACAGAAACCAAACTGGAGATGAGATGTTCAGTGTCCAGTTCATTGAGGTTTTTGGGCATTTGCTTCTGCACAGCTTTCTTAAGGTCCCACCACAGCATTTTAATTGGGTTGAGACCTGGACTTTGTCTAGGCCCTTCCATAACCTTCATTCTTTTATTTTCAGCCATGATGATGTAGATTTACTGGTGTTCGTTAGACTATTATCCTGTTGCATATATCCCATTATCTGACTTAGGGGTGAATGTGCTAGTGTGTCCACTCCTGGGTAGATTGATCTTAAAATATTAATAATTGTTGAACTCCAAGTTGTTTGGAAATTATTTTTTAAACCCTTTCCAGATTGATGTGCAGCAACAACTGCAGCAAAAGACCATTGCTTATGTCTCCCCATTTTGACCTTGTGTTACAACTGAATGCTCCAGACCAGAAAACTGCCAAAACCTATGCTTTAATAGAGGTCTGAACACCTGCTCATGCACTATTAAATTACTCTTAAATCCTGGGGTATGGGGATACTTAGTATTGCCTGTATGTTTTAGTTTCAGATTTATTTAGTTTCAAAGAAAAATCACAAGTATAGTTTTTGCTAAAATCATCAGTTTTAAACAAATGAGTGATCGCGTGAACTCATGACGTGTTTTAACCCAGACGGGCTCAACCAAAGATGTACAATTCCATGCCGTTTCAGAGGACAGACGCGTCCACATTAGATTCAAATTAAAGTCACTTCTAATTATAAATGTGAACTTTTATGACATGCAAATCAGATCTGACCAAAAAAAGAAAAAAAATCGGAATTGAGCAATGTAGGATATAATGTGAACGTAGGCTAATACTGCATTATGTACATGTGTAGTACATGTGAGCTCAGCTATTAAACTCCTAATTAAACTGTGTCTTAGCCCCAAACAATTCTGCAACATCCTTTGGGAAGTATGCAACATCCTTTGGTGGCAGAAGGCAGACACGGGAGACACGTATTAGAGGAAAAGATGTAGAGGAAGAGGAGTGGAGATAGAGACAAATGGCTGTTGAGGGAGAGCCCAGGTAAATCTGCCACGGACATGAATGAATTTCTCTCTCTGTCTTTTCCAGAGCATAGTGGCGTTCACCAGACAGGCCCTTCATTACATCATCATCTGTTATTTTGTTTTAGTTTGGCACTAATCTCTTCATGCTTGGTTACAATCCAGGAGGGGAAAAGAAGTATACGGGAAAACGGGGAGGAAAAGGGCGAAAGAAGACAATTGGTGTGTCAGGGCACAAGTCCCGTCCTCTAGAGAACTCTCTCCCTCTCTCTATCTCTCTCTCCCTCTCCCTCCCTCTTTCACTGCCACCCTGGCCTCTTCCCCTGCTCTTGGATACAGGCCAGGAAGGGAAATCCATGAAACATGAAGAATGTGAGCTGAGCAAGAGTGGCGCGACTGCACAAAACTTTTCCACTGTGTAGGGATGGCGGTGGCGGCCCAGCCTCTGGAGGAAGCACTGCTAATTATTCTTCAGTGCAAACAATCTCCTCTAATTGTGCTTTGACAAAACAAGAGAGTGAGTTTGATGGGTGCTTAAAAGCAGAAAGAAAGGAAAAAAAGGGAAAGGGGAAACAGGATGGAGTTGAAAGGGTAGAAAGAGGGATCGAGTCTGCGGCCACTCCTCTTTCTCCCTCTCTCTCTCTCTCTCACTGCAATCGTGGCATATCACATGATCAAGGCCATCTCTTATTGGTCAGGAACAGGAGCAAATTTGTCCGCCATGTAAGGAGGGCTGGAAGCGACAGTCTCATCCTCCCTCCCTTTCCTACCTTTCTCTTCCTCCAATCTTAAAATGGCGGCCAGGGAAAGGGCGCCAAAATGGGAACAAACCTGGGTACGCTTTTTCTTTTTCAAGGCTACGTTTTAAAGATGTTTTTTGTCATTCTGAAAAAAGAAAAAAAAAAACTCCACAGGGAGAGAAAGGGAACGTTTTGAGTAGAAACAGATGAAGTGGGCTTGTTTTTCAGTTCGGCGCTGGCGGATACAGACTGTTAAGGGGAAAGTTTGACAGCGGGCCAGGAAAAAACATTAACCGTGCCGTGTCCAGCGGCGGAGTTGCAATGACGGAGGGACGGTGCTTGCGTTTTGTTTGGGACATGCTGCAGTCATGGTGGATAACAAGCTTAGTTTCTCTGGTGGGGTGGAGGTGTGGGGGGTGACTCAACGATTGACAAGACTGAGCTGTTGCAGAGACCAGTGTGTGTGTGCACGCACATACACACACACATACACCAGCACATATACAGTACTACACTTATAGTAACAAAAGATTTTCGAAGAATCAAAGATTATACTGGTTCTGGTACCAAGACTCTTTTTCAGTGCTGCATTCTCTCAACACAACAAAAACCCCAACCTGCACTGCTGTCTGCATGAATACTACAAATATTTGCCTCTAGGCTAAAGTTCCACAAGCATGGTGGGACAGTGACGGCTCCCGGGCTGCACTCACGGGAGAGCAGAAACGCCTGCTGCAATGCTGGCACGCTGCCTCTGTTCCAGGTAACTGTGCGTTACCTCGAAGGAGGTTCGAGAAATCAGGCGGACCACTCGGCATCATCACAACGCATTTTCCCCCTTGCCAGGGGCTTGCACTGGTGTAGCTTCTGATTGATTCTTGATAAATTCTTGACGACTTTCTGCTGACTTTTAAAACATTAATATGTATTTAAAAATGACAAGATCTTGAAATAGTCCAGGCCTCGATAATCCTCTCTCACAGGTAGGTGCCCATGCAAATAGTCTGTCAGAGGAAATTTATGACTAAATAAATCAAACTGTGCGACTCAGCAGATTTAAGAATAGCTTCACTCCGGCCAACATCCAGCTCCGAGAAACTGGAAGGATGGCAAAAACAACACACTTGAGAGCTTAGGTTGGAGGGAGCCGAGGAAATAATCTTCTAAGTGCATGACAAATTGACAATCACAACCTTGTTAAGTTTCCAGTTCTCCTAAAGTCTTAACGCAGCCTATGCACCGAGGTGGGATTAGGATACTAAGCGTCTGATTAACTGCTTAATTTGACTCAGATTCAGTTATATTTTCACTTTTCTGACATGGCACAAAGAGCAGCTCAATGCCGTTATGGAAGCTGGCTACGTCCAAATCAGTCATGCTTTTTCCTTTTTTGTTTGTTTGTTTGTTTGTTTTTGTTTTGTTGTTGTCAGACTGTTGGTGGGAGCTAAGAAGCCCAGGAGCTAATCGTATCATGTCAGCTGGCTTTCCAAACACCAGTGAGTCATATGAAAGAGGATCACAGTGGAATGTTCTGTTCCCAAAGGCCTGGCCCGATAGAATTAACCCTGCCAGGGGCTCTTACCGCCAGGCTCACTGACCAAAGCCGCGCCGTCGGCTCAAACTGATTAGCTTTCACAGAGGCCTGCGGACGGTCGCTATTAAAAGGGACGCAGCTTGTAAATACACTATGCTTCCTTTTCCTCCCTCTGCTGCTTTCTCACCTGTGCTGTTCAAAAAGGGACGAAGGAAGAATACGGAGAGGAGTCTCCCCCTCTGTTTATTCCAGGTCCTGCTGTGTGAGAGGTTACTGCACCACGCTCACTGGCACCAGCATGACTTTTCTCTGCGCTGTTCAAGAAAGTACGTTGGGTTGAGCAGTGTGAAATGCTGACAAGGCATGCTGGACAGGTGAGAGGGAACACAGTGAGAGCGCAGTCTGGTCTCGGTGCAGTCTGGCTCCAGAGGACATCAGTGTCATCTTCCTCCATGACAGATTCAGCTATCACTCACTGTAGTTGTAATAGCATCTGATGGCAGGATCTCTCTCTCTGTCTCTTTCTCTCTTTCTCTCCTCTCTCATAGACAGACTACACTTCAAATTAAATGAGAAAGCTGATTTTTTTATTTTTTTTTGCAAATTATTAGTTTTTCTGTTATTATTGAGCACCGAGGTTCTTAATACACAGTGGCATCCTCTTAATGACCCGAACAATCGCTGTTTCACACATACATATTTCATTACACCAGCTGAACAAATTACATATTTATGCTTTATAAGGAGGGTATCGTTCGCTTTCATTAGCTATGCAGGCAGGTACAGGAGTCCCATCTGCAGCTGCATCTGTACAACAGGAGCTAACAATAACAGGCTGCATACAGAGCTTTGCAATTTGACCAAGCCTCGACACAATTCATACACTCAGATCCCACCCACCTCTCTCTCTCTCTCTCTCTCTCTCTCACATACACACACATGCACAGATTGAGACAGAAGAAACAAGCTGATACAAAGGGGCGGTGGGGGGTGGGGGGGAAGGAGTGAAGCAGAATCCACAGGTACTTCTTGTTCATCAAAAATCGACTTTTCCCTCACACATTTTTGAGATTGTCTCAAACAATACACGCCTCCGAGTGGCGCAGTGGTAAAGCGCTCGCCCTATCATCCGGAGATCGCCGGTTCGAACCCCGGGTGATGCTGTTTTCCTCTCACAGCCGGAGGTCTAGAGAGAGCTGATTGGCCGAGCTCTCTCAG
>JAQMYL010000007.1:12357513-12385356 GCA_030014365.1 Clarias pachynema | reverse complement strand
TGTGTGTGTGTGTGTGTGTGTGTGTGTGTGTGTGTGTGTGTAAGTGTGTGTGTGTGTGTGTGTGTGTGTGTGTGTGTAAGTGTGTGTGTGTGTGTGTGTGTCATGTCGTGGGTTGGCAGTGAGGCTGGGTGTGAGGGCTTCCAGGCAGCCTGTGAGGCTGTAAGAGGTCCAGGCCTTGCCATAGCTGGCACTCAGACTGCGGTGATGGGGGGGAAACGTGTGGTCAGGGAAGCCGAGCCCAGTGCATCCGCAGTAGAAAAAGAAAAAGTGGGAGACCAGAGAAAAACCACAGCTTGTGTTCGAAATGTTTCCAGGGCTCTTCGTCTTTATATTGGTTTGACTCCCTCCGCAAGCCCATGCCCACCCACACATACACAGAGCATAGAGACACTTCATTCAAACCGTGGTGCAAATGTGTGTTTTCTCAGATCTGTAAAGCAATTTGCAGAGTATACTACAGTGCAAAGCCTTTTAAATAAACAAGAATATGCATCAACATAACAGTCTGACATCTTCCACTATCTCACTCTAAAAAAACTGATTAATGCCCCAACATAAGGCTATTATGAGCGATACAATGAAGGGCACGGAGCCCAAAAAGCCCACAAAAACATTCAACCGATTGGTATTTTTCAAAGCAAATTATGTCCGTTTGGATGTCTGCAAAACTATTCATCAAAAAAGTAAAACAAAAACTAACAGGTCAGCTACATTTGATCTGGAGAGAGGGGGGGGGGGGGGTGAAAAGGGAGGGAAGAGAGTCAGAGGGAGAGGCTGTCCTGGATGTGCACTCCTCATTAAGATTCACATGGTGCAGTGACTCAGCCCATTTTGGTAATGGAGAGCCCTGGCCACCTAAAGATGGAAATGGCAATTTTTCAAACCCTACATTTTATATATAAATTATCTTCAGCCCTTGCACAAGATGGGGAGCTGGGAACACTGCAAGGTCATTTTCAAATATTTTTGGATGCCTTGAGCTAGAAGAGGAGGCTTTAATATGAGAGCTGTGGACAGTGAGTATCAGTGCTGGTACTGAGCCTGGGCAAAGGGCACAGTCTGCTTTTTAGCGCATGCTGATAATGTTTGGGCACGGACATGATTTAAGGAAAAATACTGGTTCCTCCGCATTATTTCTGAGGTTGTTCCTGAAGACATGTACAACAAGTTTTATTTCTTCTTCTACATCAATAAATTATGCCATTGAAATCAACTTCTACAACACTTGCTTTCATTTTCCTAAGTGTCCTAAGATCCCTCTCAGAACAACACCGAATTGAGGTGAATTTAAAAATGGCAGGACACAATAGGTCATACACCAAGCTTGTACACAAGGAAGCCACAATGACCGCAGTTTATTGGAGGTCTGAAGAGCCCCTTCAGCCAGAGTGAATCGGTTTTGAAAGAGCAATCACTGTGGCAAAGTGCAGTGGCCAGACACAGGCTAAAGCTGTTTAAACTGTCTGGGAAGCTGCTCCTGGACTATCCTCAATGCTCCACAGGCCTGGACACTTAACATCATCCTGATGACATGCTAAAAAACGACAAACCACAAGGATCTGAATGTGACGAAAGAACACACCAAGTGTCTTTCTCCCTCAACCCATCCGGTCACCCTTTACGAGCTGCCCAGAGTCCGACACTCTAGAGGACCGTCCCGTTTAAAGGCAGCTGACCTGCAGTTAATCACATGACCGACAGACCATATGATTGAGAGCTAATAGGAGGGGGTGCTGCAGGGCAAGAACCATTCAGTGAGAAGGAACTCTGCTTTGTACCAGCTAATCCAAGTGTAAGCAAGGTCACACCACAACCAGATGAGGTCAGACATCACCCGAGACCACTGACCTGCCACTCCCCCATTATGTAGTGTGCACTGCAGGACCCAGAGTGGGCATGTGAATGGCAAAGAGTGTCAAAGAGAAGTTGTAAGATGTAAGGCTACGTTCACATTACCAGCCTGAGGTGTGTATGTGAACTGCAATGGAATGCAAATCTGACCAACAAATCAGAATCGAGTGATGTGTGGCTTGTAATGTGAACACAGCCTAAGAATGTAGGAATGAGGACTCGTTCCACAGCAAGTGCGAGCGCCACACATCACTCGATTCTGATTGAAAAGTCTAAATCAGAGCAAATTGTGATACTTTTTATACTGCATGGAATTAAAGAAACCAAAAAAGAAAAATGTATCCCCTTAGGAGTAACCAGGCCTAAAACTTACCCGTACAATTGCTTCATTCATTAGTGAGAAATATGAGGAAAATGTACAGAAAAACAAACCTTTACCAAGTATGAGCAAAAACAAAATCACTCAAGCAAGAAAAACATGGTTTATCAGTCAAATTATCCAAAACACATTGCATTACTGCAGTGCTTCAGCTCTCTACTTGGACTTAGTTCAGCATCTTGCAACTCAGTAAAGTAGCCCAGATCTACACATTAATTACAGCTGCACAACACCAAATGCACAGCATGTTTATTTCACTTCTTGCAACTGTTTCGCTCAGGAATGTGTTGCTTTCCTGTTGTAATCAAACTGTGCCAGAATTAAACTGGAGCTGACCACATTGCTCTCAGTTTATGACTGACCGTGTCTCACCTGTCTAAATGAACTGCTAAGAAATAAACACACCAGCATTCCATATAAAACACGCTAACATGCTACAAAATGCTAACAGAGTAACCTGAGCAGTCTCCCTATTAGCTTTAATCAGGCAGGATCGCTGGATTACTAACGGATTTCCTCTGTAATCACGCGAGTTCAGCAGTCGATTGGAGGAGCAGCACAAGATGGTCATGAGCAATACTCAACCCAGAGGTTAATTAAGGTCAACAGCCTGCCATGACATTGTCACAACTCCACCACAGAGGCAGAACAGTGCCATCAAACTGCACTGTTCATCATCCAAGGCCTTTCTTTCACGTTCCCAGAGCTTTATCTAGTATCAACTAAACAAAGAGATCTCTATGTGGTTCTGGTAAACCTTAATGTTTATGGCTAAACTTCACTGTGAGGTGTAGTCACAGTCACATGAGCTGAGATCTGTGCACTAGGAATAATCCATTGGTTCTCCACTAATGATTCTCTTGCTCTTAAATTGTCCTGACATTAACTATGATGGATCAGGATTTCTAAGTATTATGCTACTTATGAAGAGACTAAAGCACCCTGTTAATCTCCACCTTGCTAATTCTATTTAATTACACCATTCTAATCCACATGGCGCATCTGCAATCATAAATAGGATTTCAGTCTTGTGTACATTTTTGACACTTTGACACAGAAAATTATGTAAAAATGAAAACACTAAATTCATTCAGTTGTGAAAAGCAGTAATGTCTGCTGTAGCTACACAACACAAGCAAGGGAATGCTCACAGTTAAGTTCTGGACTCTAGTTAATCTGGAGTTATAGCGTAAAGCGTGAAGAATTAGAACCACTATGATGTCTACTAAGAGTGCTTATTCGCGACACCGTAAGATGGTGGTTTTACTTCGGAAGACACGTTCAAGCTTCTGGGATCTTTGAACCGTCTCTAAATCCAGAACAGATTCCTTTGGAAGCTCTCTTTTCAAGGCCATGTCCAAGATGTGACTATTTAACCCTCCATTCAAGCATCCCAGTCCTTGACCTCATGAGAGTGAACATGTATGTTCACAAGATGTTATTGATTGCTCTATTTGAGATATATGGTGGCATGGGGACATATTTTTCAAACATTTCCGTGCTTTGGCCTGCTCCTCCTCCTCCTTGGTCTCCTCCAATCGTCCACATATTTTAATACCATACACGCTGCTTTTATATCTATCTTAAAAGTTGACAATCTTTGGGGCAATTAAAACAATCGATACAGGTCTGAGAGGAGCCTCTTATCCACAGTAATAGCTCTCACTGAATAATAAATATCCCCACTGGCCAAAAGCAGCAGTGAGTCAAGGCAGGGAGACCTCCCATTAAGGATCACAGGCTTTAGCTGGGGCTTCTTCTATGGAGAAGCTCAAGGCAACCCAGTTTTGCTGAAGCACATCTGAAAAACATCTCAGTGTTGATGATGTCAGCAGATGTAGAAGCTATGTCATCCAATTTAATGTTACCAAAACCCCTCCTACCGTCTCATCACCCCCAAACTCGCTTCTATTTACATCTTTTCTTGACAGAAACTTTTTCCTCCAAACCAGAGCAGACCCAAAATGTACTCAGACATCAGTGAGCAGTAACAGAAGTCTTAATATCCCACTGTAGTGGACACACGGTTAACGAGAGTCTATTAATTCATTCTTCTACTATCTATGTTTGGTAGGATGATATTTTTTGTGAATCGAGCATATCTGCTCTGAGACTTATATTTTTTCAGACTGAACAACATCTGAGAACATTACACTGTGTCCCCTCAAAACCTAATGACCAACTGCTTACGAGCGGAAGGAGGTTTTTATGTAGAACCACCTGGGAAGGAATATTGATCACTTAAACAAATTAACCAAATAAAGGTCAAGTGTTAAATACAAACCAATTGACATACAGAAGTAATCAGACATTTTTTTTTTTCATTTTCTTTTTAAAAAAGCTACACCAAACCTTTGTGAACACCTGGTCATCACACCTACACCTGTGTTTTTTCCCCAAACTGCTGCCACAAAGTTGGAAGCACACAGTTGTACATGATTCTGAGATGAAAGAAAAATGAAATGGACGTGCAGAGCCCGAATCTCACCCGGACTGACCACCTTTGGGATAAATTGGAGCACTTATCGTGCACCGCACATCTTCACATATGCTCTTTTGGGGGAACTGGCAAAAGAGCATTATAACAGAAAAAAAGGAGCTATACTGTAATGAGATGTCCAAAAACTCTTTATTTAAGTGTGATGGTCACATGACTTTTTGGCCATATAATGTACAACGGTTCCATATTGAGAACAGGGATTTAATCTGATATATCTGATACATTTGCCAGTGAAATCCATTGACATATACTGCCTGGTCAGGAATTCACATAAGAAAATACTTATTGCTATATAAATAAATACAATTAAATAATTCTCTAGTAAGTTGTTTCACATTACTTGAACAGCCATGTCAGAGGATGTGTCTCAGCAATGCTACGATGAAATAAAATGAAGTCACCTGACTACCACAATTTACTGAATGACCAGCTTATCCTATCAAAGGATTATTTCTTCCCTTATGGCAAGAGCATATTCCAGGATGATAATGGCAAGATTAATCAGGCACAAACTGTAAAAGAGTGGAAATATTTACACACGTGCACCACAAAGCTCTGATCTTAACCATTCTTTGAAATGTGCTGGAGAAGACTTTATGGAGTTGTTCGAGTTTACCATCGAAAATATAAGATCGCAGGCAAAAATGTATGAGAACGGAATAGATTTAAATAAATGTTGTGATGTTGCATTATGTTCCTAAAATAATGCCACGGCGGATGTGTACCATTAATCAAAGCTACAGAGAGTACAACAAAATATCAGGAAGTCGGTAACATTGGTTGACATAACATGTCATTTGCATGTCTTGACTCAAGAAGTATTAAAAAAATAAATAAATGTTGAAATGTATTGCTATCCATCCTGTGATGTGTGATGTCTCACAGCAGATGATAAGCTTACAGAGGACAGTCTTCATTTCTGTAAAGATGTCAGTCCTGTACCAGTATCAGGAAGTGACCAACGCTCAGAACCCAAATGTAGTGCATTCTTACAGTCTTATCTTATCGTTTCATGATCATTTTTAGAATAATTCGAATATTACATTATAAAGATGTGTAATAAAAACATGTATTTATTGCATGATACAATAAAAGCAGTTTATGAAATGGTGTCAAACTGTATGCTGGAAAGTGCTTCACGTTACAAGAATAAAACTGAAATGTGTTTGTATTGACTGATACCTGACGCAGCCAACACAGTCTGTCATGAGGGACAGTGTGGAGTCTGGGTCATGTCACCACTACTCCTCACAGTCAGGACCTTCGGCCTCTCTCTCTCTCTCTCTATTTCCCCTCCTGAGCTGTTTAAACCCACTGCCAGCACCCAACATGGCTTGTGTCCCAGTCTGACTGTCCGCTTTTACGCAGTCTGAAGAGCGCAGCCAACTACAACTCCGAGCTGTGGGCTACGCTCCTTTCCAAGATTCGAAGGGCTGTTTATCTACAAGCCAATTTCAACCTGTGAGATTTTTTTTTTTTTTTTTTTGCAGCACCCCCACACAACGCACACATGTTCTCATCTCTTAAAAGAAAAATGTAAGAACTACAGGCCAAACAGTTAAATATCTCTGTGGGTCGCTTAAAGCTATGAGGGCTGGAAAAAGACCGTGCTGACCTGCTGCTAGATGAAATAGCATCTTCTGTGGCAGCTATGTCATAAACTCCATTCCCCCAGCTTGCTCTAAACTGAGCATGGTGTCAGAGAGGGCCACCTGTTCCTTTGACATACAGTCTTTCCGCCTCATTCTGTCACTGCCACGCTGACCTAGATTGCTTCGCGGTGGGAAGGCTTAACCTCGCCTCTGACCCTGGCGACTTGTGTGTTAAAGCCTGGATGAAGCCTTTTTACCTCCAGGCCTCAGCACACACACACATACATATAGATGTATATATAAATAAATAAATAAATAAATAATTATATATACCGGTACTAGATGTGCCCGTGACTTTGTTCCACTGTGTGTAAATGTGTTAGCTGAAGCTGAAAGGAGAGCCGAGATGAGGACAGGAAGAAGATTGCTGTCATACTCAGTGGCATTCTGAACTCCTGATATACAGCAGGAAGGCCGGCCTGTGCCATGGGGCTATTCTTAACACATCCATGTCTGCCCAAATGCAATCCACATGTCAGTCAATCAACATGTACCAGTAAATAACAAAAGCAAATACTTATAATCATAGCAGAAACAAAGATGGGAAAGCTTCACCTTTCACAGCCCTCGACTTGATCCCATAAATATTTATGGTTCACAGTAAATTACTAGTGTGGTAAGAGCATGGCTGATCAGATGTGCAGGTGCTCCAAATCATAGGCTTAAATTAGAACAGCATTAAAACAATCAAAGCTTGTTGTAGCGGCTGTGGAACAAAAAGGCGAAAAACAAGCCTGCAGTCTCAACATTAAACAAGGTTAAATTTTAAAAAATCATAAAAACAAAAAGTCACCATGTATTTTAATCGTGAACAAAAACGGACTTTTGGCTAAATTTAAAACAGAGTGAACAAAAGGAGCTGAAGAGTATCTCTCGGCTTGTGTGATTTTTGACTTCTTTATATCTCCTCTCCTTGCTTCCTTGTGGCCCAGAGCAGCGAATACAGTGCAGAGACCTCCCTGAGAGGGTCCCATCGTGGGCTGGGAGCAATACAGAGGGAGGGAGAGAAGACGAGAAGAAGGGCTTTTTCTTCTGGGTGGTTTGACTGTGATGTGCTTCCTGTGTGGCTGTCAGCCTGTGGCGTATCCTTCATCTTTCCCCAGCTCTGCCCTCTCACCCCAACAACTACAGCTGCCCTTCCTGAACACAACACCCCCACAAAACCGTGTGTTCCTCCCGTCTGCTCCTCTATGACCCCTAGTCCCTCTGGGCTCACAGCAGCCTTTAGTTCTCTCTCTCTCTCTCTCTCTCTCTCTCTCTTTCTCTCTCTCTCTCTCTCTCTCGATCTCTTTCTCTTCTTCCCTGAGAGAGAATCATCCTGGCCCACAGGCTTGCAGAATGGGGGGGATGTACTGTGCTCTACTGTAAATCCATCGCAGCTGCCATATTCACAAGTTTTGTGCGTCATTTTCTCTGCGGACCAGATTAAAGCAGGATCGAGAAGCTTCCGTATCTTGCTGCCTGATAAAGGAGCAGCTTCGGCGTAATTGGAGAGTTTAGAGTGATTAGCCTGTAAGTATCATTACACATAAGGGGCTACAGAGTGGAAGGGTTCATTCTAGGACAGCCAACCCCTGACCAAGCATGGAAGTAGGCCATGCTCAGTAAGAGTTGCCCAGGGCAGGGGGTTAGACAGGGCCTGCGTGTGGTGTTCCAGCCACAGGAGGAGTGTTTAGTCGAGACACAGGAGTATAGGCAGAGTTTAACACGGCGCTCTCATTAAAGTGTGCAGTATTTCTCTGGCTTTGTTAAGGCTGACGTCGTTGAGGCGTCTGGGCCCTGTCTGAATGGGCGCAGTAATTACAGGCCGGCATGTCTTGCCGTGGATGTAGAGAATGGAGAGCAAAAGTGGCCACGGCGAGGCTTTTTGCGCGGCACTTGTGCCGGTGACTCTGCCGCGATTGTGCTGCTGGGAAACAGGCACAAAAGAACAGGAGGAGTCCACTTAATCCTCGCAGGGAGCAGTCAGTCAGAGCGGCGGAGGCCCTCGTGCTTTTCATTTATCTATTTTACCATTTCATTAATACCTTGCACTGCACGGCAACTTTGATTTCTTTGTCTCATTAATCCTGGCGACAAAACAGGCGTGCAGGACCGTCAGCTTTTGTTGAGACAGGAGACATAGAAAGTGTTCCCCCCACTGTATACCATGGAACAGTTAAACAAGTGAAATTCGATAAGTGATGATCTTCCAAAATAATTTTTGTAATAACCCCCAAAAAAGTGGCATTCTTTCAGTCTGTGCAAAAAAAAAAAAAAAAAAAGGCCCTGCAGGCCTCCTGACTGCTGGAAGCTTAAAGTTGTTATCCTAGCAACTGGAGATAAAACGGTCTCCCGGAGTCCGTGGGAGACTAGCTGTGTGAAAGAGCAGATCCCTTAAGCATTTCCTGGTGCAGAGGTCCTTAGCTCCTGACGTTATGGCCCAGGGCTCAGTGCGCATGAAGCCTCCTTATTGCAGTGATCGAGGCGGCAAACACAACCGCAGTGGTGCAGAGAGGTCAGGGGCATGCCTCGAAGGCTACCACTCACATTTATTTATTTATTTTCCCTTCTCATCCTCCCTTACTTTTTTGCACATTTTTACATTACTGTACTCCCTGATCCTACGAGAGGTCCTTAAATTGCTGTGCTATCTCTGTTCTGCAGGGTAGTATTTAAAAAAAAATCAAGAGAGTCAGACTGAGGGGTACATGCAAAGATTTTAAGGAAGATTCTAAGTAGAGGAAAAAATACATTTTCTGGTCTTGTGCACTTTTTGAGCTGGATGAGTAGGCTGGGTGGCTTGAAAGATTCATGAGTTGTAATGCAAGCTTAACCTGGCCCCCTCTCGCTCTATCCCTCTTTCTCTCTCCACCACTGAGGCAGAGCACCGACTGAGAGAGAGAGAGAGAGAGAGAGAGAGAGACTGGGCTCTTTGTGCTCACTTGTTTTTAATTACACATTCCATAGCTTTACTGCCCAAGTGCCACATAGCTCGTCGATCGGCTACGACTCACCTCCTCGCTCGCACAGACTAGCACACAGACATACACTATAGCAAAAGATGAGCCCCCTTTCTTTTTTTTTGCAGGATGCCTAGTGGGGATGAAATCTGGAGACCCTGTAACACTGCCCACCAGCTCCGGCTAAGACGAACCCCAGCCGACTTTAAATGGAGATTTTTATGGGCATCCAATCAGACTGCTACTGTATGAGCCACGTCCCAGCAACGGGCCTTGATTTAGCGTGTGACAGTGTGACGGCGGCTGCCTCTGACTGTTTGACTGCTGCTGTTGCAGGAGGCTTTGGACTCCAAAGGCTTCTAAATAATGGAGGTCAGGCAGGACGCGAGCACCCCAACTGTATCGTTTATGAAACACAGCAGGCAGAGATGCAGGGATGCTATGCATTTAAAGGTAATAAGAAAGGAGTAGTAATTTATGAGGTGCTGACACAAGAGTTTTCAAAATTTCGCTGCCGTGAAGTGATGACCAAGTTCAAAAAACAAGGAGACTTATTGAGAGATAAGGATCTGGGTTATGCATTGCGGCAAGTCTGAGCTCATAATTCTTCGATCTGTGATATCAGGAGTAGGTGATAGAGCAAATATCATATTTTGATGCCTGAAGAAATTTCATGTCTTTCATATTTCGGAAACTAATATTTCATCAAACTTTTTTTTATTCATATATATAGAAGTTACAGCGTAGAGATTTTGTCTAGTCAGCTACTGTAAGAGCAACAGAGTTGGTCACTGTTACTATCACTATTTTTTTAAATGAATAAATAAAAAAAATGTAAAAAATAATTTAACATAGTCACAGTATTAATATATGTATTGATTTTTACTTACAATTGAATCATATACTACAAATAAGGTGGAAAGAGACGCAAAAAGAAAGGAAGATAAACTAACACTAGGCTACTCAACCATGAGTTCATATTTAAACAACATTAATCAGCCTCTCCCTTTCACTCTCATCATCTGCCTTTGTTCATTTACTAAATAACTATTAAGAAACACATTTATACATTCAAAGCTCCAACTTGGACTCAGATATTTCATAGATAGGAAGTACACCATGATTTCTAATCACAAAGCCAAACAGTCGCTGATTCACAAGGCTGTGTGATACGGCGGAATCCTAAATAATCAGCGTCTCAAAGTGAAATCAAAGACCTATACGGCAGGAAGAGGAGCGAGGAAGAATATGGCAGTCACAAGAAGAGAGGTGCACTGCCAGCTGGAGAAAGCCACTAGAGCTTTGTTGTTACTGTTTTTCATTTCGGTTACCTGTTTTCAATTGTTTACTCCGGCTCCTTGTCGTTTGTTTGAACGGATTTTGTGATTACAGCAAATAAAAAAAGAAACGAAAGAAAGGGTGGCCTTCTGTGAAAAGCTGAGCACCTCATCCCACAATATGTGCACAGCATCTGGTGATGTTTAATGTCACCCTGCAGATGCTGGCAGCCACTCACTGCTCTTCTCTCTCTCTCTCTCTCTGATGAAGGTCTGGGCAGCACGCTCTACCCCGCGCCTCCCTGGGCACGGCAAGCAGAGGGCACTAGAGCAGAATGCGTCCTAATTAAGAAGCCCAGATGAGTAGCTACCATGCCTTGGCTCCGAAAACTCTTAAATATTTATCAGCTTACCGGGTGGATGTGCAACACCATCACCACACAAACACCCCCCCCCCCGCCCCCCCCAAACATCCACCAGCCTACCATCTTCAACAATCAACACACTGATTCTTAAGCTAAGGATAGTACAACACATTATCTTCAACAGGCTTTGCCAGGCCCTACCCTTGGTGTGAAGGAAAAGAGTCTCAGGCTTCCAGAAGGTGGGGCGTTCTTTTTGCTCGGGGCGAGTCCGGAGAAGTCTCGTCTCCAGCTCCGGGGTTAAGGAACAGACCGGATGCCCACTAATCACAGCGGTGATCGGAGCAGGACTCAGGAGGACAGACGGCATTTAATATTGGCCAGCCAGCTGTTACAGTGCTGGGCACAGCTTTCTTTCTCTCCCTCCCTCCCTCTCTCTCTCTCTCTCACACACACACACACACACACACACACACACACACACACACACACACACACTCACACGCACAAATCTCTCTCTCTCTACATGTTCAGAACCCCTACGTGTTTCCAGCAGGACACAGAAGTGCAAGCGAAGTGATGACAGAAAGTCACCTCGGAATGTCACAGGTTGAATAAGTTCCTGAGCTGCTATGTCCATAACAATCACATGAAGTGTGTTAATTTTTGTTTAGCTTCTTATAATTTTTTAGACTTTTTTGATGTTTAGTTCCAAATTTAAACAAACACCAATTTTTAATGTAAAAAGTTTTTTATTTTTATTTATATATATATATTTTATTACTGCATGTCATATAATGACTGCATTATTAGTTTCGGAATTGATTTAAAATTAACTCACAAAAAAAGACAAAAAATCACTTTATGTTATTTTATACCAAAATTTTTTTTAATGATTATTAAACACTGTTCAGTTTGTTGGGTGCGTTCATACAGACAGGTAATAATATAATACTCCAAATAAACCGTCTTCACCCACTAGCACACACTTTGATTTGAGGGCTCTATCCTCCGTGGCCTGACTACTGTTATCCTTTACATTACGTCCCCCCCATCCCCCCCACTCACAGAACCCAATTCTTCAAACACGCTTTCGGATTTACAGACAGGAAATATGTTAACAGGCCGGGAAACTTGGTGGACTTGACTCTGATATCCTCTGTTATCCATGGGACTCTGTGGTTATTTTTCCTGCTAACAGATCTCTTCCTGAACCCTGGTGGCAGCACTGAAGCATGGTTTTGCTCTCTGTGATAGAGCGAGCGTAGACCTGGCCGTGAGCGGAGAGTGAGAAGCAGCCATGTATCCAGAGATCAGGAGCCGCGATACAGTAAACACATATACACGAGCTACAGCAGGAGAGATGGACGAGAGAGACTGAGGGACACTCTGTGTTGCAGAATGTTTTATAAACTCACAGAGAGAGAGAGAGAGAGTAGACACTGAGATAGAAATGTGCCCGATAAACTGTTTAACAACATATCATAAAATTCAAAACCCAACAATGTGACTTTCCCATGTTCTTCCAGGCCATGAGGTTCCTCTGGGTTCTCTAGTTTCCCCGCACCCTTTGGGATACATACTTATAGGTTGACTGACTTTGCTAAATTTCCTCCAGTAGCCTTTATACGTATTAATGGTGTCCTGTGATAAACTGGTGTCCCACCCTGGGTG
This sequence comes from Clarias pachynema, assembly GCA_030014365.1. Classification (NCBI taxonomy): domain Eukaryota; kingdom Metazoa; phylum Chordata; class Actinopteri; order Siluriformes; family Clariidae; genus Clarias; species Clarias pachynema. Next base: position 12,372,719 of record JAQMYL010000007.1, on the reverse strand, counting down.
TAATCTGACCCCACACGCAGTACATCCAGCACAGGTTCTGGATTTGCTCTGGATAAAGTTCTTACTGGAGATAAATGGATGAAAACAAACAAAATTTGTTTTTGACGCTCGAAATTATCCAGCTAAAAAGTTAGCAACTACAAGCCTAGTGCCTGTCCTGTGTTAATAGGTCAGAAAAGTTTGCAGGCTCGGCTCTAACTGTTGTCAGTGTGCGCAAGGTTGCATTGAAAGAGAGAGAGAAAGAGAGAGAGAGAGAGAGAGAGAGAGGCAACACAAAACAACAAATGACTGTAGAATGGAGAGTGTGAACCGTGCTTGTCTATGTGTGTATGCATCTAAAGTTTCACAGTCTAACAAAGAGTCTTCAGAATAGCAAAGACTGTTGGTCTCTCTTTGTCTATCTCTGCCTCTCACTCTCTTCAGTCATGTTTACAGAGGAACCTTTCACTGGTCTAATGAGTGCACACAAAGGGAAACCAAGACAGGAGTGATGAAACCCTTACAACTAGGCCTCACTTTTCCACGTGTCTATGTGTTTTTCACACATGCACAGACACACACACACGCGCGCGCGCGCACACACACACGTTCTCCCGACTGGGGATTCATCAGTGCTGTTACCATTAGCAAAAGACTGTACAGAGACTGCACTTATGTGACCACAAGGCAATACAATCATTAGTGAGATATAAAGTAGTTATAAATAAAACAGCAGTGTCCTGTAATTAAAGTAAAGCTATGTGTATTGCATTTTAAAAATGCGCTCATCAGAAAGGACAGACTGCTGCTGTGACCTAGGGCTTGGTCACTAACATTAGTAGTAGAAAAAGTAGAAAGCACTCATTCGGCCTAATCGTGCTCTGGTGGTATAGAAGTAAACCCACTCCATTACGGTGTGAAGACTTACATCTCAACTAACCAGAGCAAAAAGACTATCTCACATGTTAATCAATGCTAATAACCGCCGTCCCCTGCGTCATGTGACAAAGCAAGTCGTTTCAAACTGGTGACGATGAGTTCAGGATTCTTCAGTCACCAGATCTGAATCCAGCAAAACGTCTTCGGGATGTGGTAGACCCGGATATTCACAGCATGAAAATGCGTATGAAATATCTACAGTAGAGGGATTGTGTGACGTGGTCAGGTCAACACGGATCAGAATCTCAAAGAAATATCTTATGGAATATATGCCATGAAGAACCGAAGTCGTTTTGAGAACAAAGGGAGGCCGTACCCAGTATTAGTGCGTTTAAACTCATAAAGTGAGTTTCTGTAGTTTAGTGGTGTGGTGTAAGAGGACTAAACCAATTCCAGACACGTAGTTATTAGGAAAAAAAAAACATAATTCAGGGATGATAGAGATAATCCAGTTTTTGACAGGTTGCGTCACACCACTATGTAGATTATTTTCCAATACCATAATGTCCAAAGAATAAATAAATAAACGAAGCATTCAAATGATTTAACAAAATAGTACAAAGTGAATCCTGTTGCAATCACATCTCTATTACAAACAGATGTTTGGATCAACTAGAACAGAATTCTTTTCTCTTTTTTCTTTCTTATTTATTTATTTATCAGTCCTGTTTCAATCTTTCAACAAGCTGATCCTCATATCAAACTAAAACCTGGCCTTAAACTAAATGACATCAGTAGACAGAGATTTGATTACACGGTATTATCCCTTTGCTTCCTGTATCAAAAATTGTGAGCATATGGAACAAAGCATGCTATGTAGTCGCTACTCTGGACATTTCTTTGTTGTGACCTGGATATCATCCATGTGACTATGTCGCAGTCGTTGACTCGGACCCGGATGCATTATTTGTAGAAGCGCTACACACATATACACTGCTGGATTAAGACGAAACCTTATATACTCTACATCCAACAACAACCGTACAAAAAAACGTAAATACAACTGAACTGAGAGTCTCAATGGCTTCTCCCTTGATTGGTCATGCTATGAGAAAATGTTTCTTAAAATTTCAAAATAAGTCTGGTAACAGTAGACATTATAGCTTGTACTGTATATTGTCAACACAAGAGGCCATGGAGGCAAAATGACAAACATGATTACTGGGCACCCCAGACATACACACACTCACACTAACGTGCCTCATTATGTCTAAATGCGAGTTTGTGTGTCGGTGAAGACAAACGTTAGTTCCATGTATACTACAGTGTATGACATCACAGCATTTCTAACATAATGTTTAATGTTCAAGGGTTGGTTTAAGGAAGTTGGATCCATGTTTGATACACAGCTTGAGTGATACAAATCTCTCTCTTTCTGTCTCTATCTGTCTCTCTCTCTCTTACAGTACTATGTAAAAGTCTGTAGCCGCCTCTCATTTATTCATATTAAATTAAATCCTGTAGATAAAATAAATAAATGTGAATCTGTAAAGTGCTTAAAGACACCTTTTTAAATTGGTTGTTTATGTAACAACCTCTGCAGCAACCTCCTTTCCCCTCTCTTTTCTTCCAACCACTCAGCAGTCATTACTGCAGACTAATTACCTGATCATGATCTTCTTTTTTTTTTTTTTAACCCAAGTTGACTTTTATTGAAACTATCCACAGAAGTTCGAACAGAACTCGTCCATGTGTATGCAAGGCACGATTCTCCACATAGAGAAGTTGCTGCCGGATCTTTACAGCTTGCTTGCTTGTGCATCCAGACTTTTGAGCCACCCAGCATAATATATAGGTTATATATCATACCGACTTGTTTGTGGTCACAATAAGAAGAGATTCACAAAAACAGCTCTAAAACAAATTTTGATTTCACTATTTATTTTACATTTTTACAAGTTGACAAATTCCTTTGTGGGACTGATTTATATTGGTCTACCAAGTACAGCACCTCCTACTACCTCACGCGCATGCATAATGTGATGTAATATTTGCAGAAATGCCTACACAATGTTTGGCTGTTCCATCTACTTCCCTGTATGAAAAAAAAAAAAGAAACAGCTTTTATTCTGGGCCTAATAAGACTGGGACAGGTACAGTACGTTCAGAGTTTCCCAAACACCCTTTACAAGATGACATGCAGACCTACCACAATGCCAACAATAAACAAAAACATAAGATGACGCATGCACCCCCACCTCCCAATTGTGTAGCTCGGAGCATCAATAATACATTGTAGATTAGGAGAGCAGCAGCACCGGTGCAAACAGGACAGGACACTGGGCTGTTATCAGGCTTTCCCAAGCAAGCCCCTACTTATATTCTCCTCTAATTCCCCAGCACACAGCGCGCTCTCCAGATGGGCCCTGAGCCTCATGCCCTGCCAGCAACAGCTTGTGCTGTGTTTGTTGAAAACAAAGATGACGGATTAAATATCATGTGCAGCGCAGAGGGGACAGAAGAGTGAAGAAGATCGTTCTGCGTTCCTCAATCAACACGGTCCACAATCCATGACAGTGGACCGGGGATTTTCTCGCTATTGAGGTCCTTACCTGACGTGGAAATATCCGAGTGTGAGTTTCTCTCTTTCTTGCTTTTTTTTTTTCTTTGTCCCTCACAACCTCACACACAAACACACTGCCATCATCTCCTGAGCATCCCTTGGTGACATCCCCAGCGCACCCCACCAATCCACTCTGCTTAATTACAGAGTGTAATCTAATGACTAACTCAAATTATGCCCTCATGCTTCCATTTATGGGTTTCTCTATACAAACACTTTCATTTTTTACGCCACCACTAATTCAAACAACATTAGGCATAATTAAGAAAAGCAAATGGGGACAGTTAAAGGAACGATTTGGGGAAAGATCAAATTCATACAAAATTTTGAATGCCGCCGAACGGCATAGATTAACAAGTTTTCACCACTGTGCCTGAGATAATAAGTCACAAAAGTTTTGACCACCAATCGGGCAAGCAACCATCGCGCAGGAGTATCAATAAACAGGTAAAATGTTAAATAAGTCAGTCTAAACTATTTATTCCAGGCTTCCACTAATAGATTTTGATATACAATGTACTTTTCATAATTTTTTATGTCACCCATATATGGACATTTTAGAAAATAGAAAGTCTGTAAAATTAAAATTTTCTTCAAAGCGTTAAACCTCTGAGAAGGCAAAATAATAATAATAATAATAATAATAATAATAATAATACAGCACACAACTTGCCATGGTGCACGCCCACTCGATCTGTCTGAGTATAACTCTCACTGTTGAGATGAATGAATGAACAAAAAACACCTCATGGAAAGACCTTTCAAAGATTTACAGCTACAGCTGATTTCTAAAGATTGTTCTTTCAAGTGGTAAGGGCATCTGGAATAATTAATTATACATTAATACTTTAAGTACCAAGATATACATATACATCAATGTGTCAGTTGAAACAATACACTGTACCACAATGAGGTCTTTTTTTTTTTTTATACCATCTGTGACCCCTTTAGAGAAAATTGCCGTTCTGTTTTCTCACCAGCCAGACAAGCTGATCCGGTTCCCTGAGGGCGAAAAGCACTTGCGTGTGCGATTCCCTGGAGAGTCGAACAGTATTTACTGTACAATCCTCCCCCACGGAGACTACCACCCAGAATAAAGTAGCCATAAACAGATCAATGCCTCATGCTGTTCTGATAACTGAATACATGCATCCACATTACACATCGGCTCAGTCATCCCATTGATTGTTCCGGATGTAGCAACACATCGTACCGATACACTGAAACCTCTGGAAATCTGTCATATGGACCTAAAATCGGTTACCCATGATGAAAAAAACCCCAATAATAATCCTTTTTATCTTACAAAGGACAAATGTCTGGATAAGCGCCTAGCATGGCTGAATAGTCTGAATAGTCGCCAGACCTGCGGAGACAGCGAGGTCCGAGCAGAGCACCGCGTTTGGTGGTGTAAATGTGCAGTGGTGGCGTTTCAGATGCTGTTGCAATGAACGTGATGCCTAATATAAAGACAGAAAGCTGCGAGCCGCTTGGACGCTAGAATTTCATGGGTTCTGTGTCAATTACAAAATGTAAGGGAAAACACAACATTGAGATGTTCTTAATATCGCCATTATTGCACGATGTCTGTGTAAAAAGGGCTACCTTTTAACATTTGGCTATTATTATACCTATAAATTTGAACTATAAACGATAAATATGAATATTTATGACTACGAATAGGACAATGTAAAGTGTTTAGTTTGGTATTGTAATATTTTAGTGTTTTGTTTGCTTAGTAGCGCTCCTTTTTCTAAAAATTTTTCTAACGCCATGAGTGTATTAGTCGTTTTTAAACGTCTTTCATCAAAGTTTGTGAAAACTCTCAATGAGCTAATGCATCGAGCCTGGTAGTTATTCTCTGCTCCAAAAAGCTGCTATCAGCTCAACAATTAACATCAACGCATGTGATTGGCTGCAACAGAGGACCAGCTAACCCGAACACAATCTGTTTCACGTTACGAAAATTAGGCACTTTTCAAACGTTTACGCTATGATACATTATTTCCGCAAGTACTCAAATTTGCTCCACTAAACAACTCATTTGCTGGTTCTGCAACTGGACCACAGCTCCCAGTAACCAAGTTTAAGGGCTTATGATTGACTTCTGGACTTATTTCTGGACACTTATTTGTGATGCTGAAGACAACAGCGAACGGTTTGGAGGCTTTCTGTTCTCCAGCCTCTGCTGTGAGAGTCAAGATGAAAGTAAGCGCCTAACTGGGCCTGGAAGAAGATGCTGTGGAGCTGTTTCAAGCAGACAAGGTAATAACTTAGAACTGCCACTAAGGTATGCTTCAGAAATTAAAGCTATCTCTCCATGGAGAAAAGCAAACAAAAAGCTGCCTGAGTTATGGTTGTTAGGGGAGTGGAGAGGAGCACAGGACAGGACTAGCTATGCTGCGGATGGCCGTCTACTTTTTTTTCCTCCTCCATTCTCTGCCTCTAACTTTTATCCTCTTCTTGTAAACTGCTACGGCCAGAACGAGCAAAGGTAATCATAAAGTCTGCAGCCTGTCATTTCACGTCTGCTCAAAAAATAGAAATGTCAATCCTTTTTTGCTTTCCTCGCTCCAGCTAACTGGCCTATGCTGAATCACAGGGACCAAGGAAAGAGAAATGAGGAAAGATAGAGGTTAACATGAGGATGAAAAGCAAGTACTTGTCTCCATATGTTTTGTGGTAGAGGCCTTGTGCACACAGGCTGCTCAAACATAGGGGAAAGGCCTGACCAAAAAACTTCTGTCTGTACTATTTCATTTACAAAACCTCAGGCAGTACAAGTCTGTGTGCAGCTCTTAAATGAATAAATGTAGTTGTTCCAGTGTATAAATATTACAGTAGCATTTATACAATATGATCACTGTAGCAGGAGGTGGACATAACAGAATGCAAAACACAACTCCATCAAATTAATTGTGCCTGTTGATTTGTCCCGTGAACTGTCTGATGGCTGTCCAGCTTTCGATCAAAAAAAAAAAAAACACACACACACAACCTTCGAGCACACACAAGCTTATTCAAGCTACTTCTTCCAGGAACAATGATTATGTGGGATTTTCTTTACATCTCACATTTCCATATGCATTTTAAAATTGTGTTTTTCATGCTGCTTGAAGAAGGAGAAGGCTTATCTTAGTGCGGGCTTAGGAGTTGGAGCCCAAAGCACTGTGGTCTTGTCAAGTCGAGGCAGGATATGACACCATGCCAGCGACAGAGGACTCCACATCTGGTTTACATCTTCAGCAACGCACACACACCACTCATATTCTGCTTTCCCTCCCTTCAGCTAAAGCCACCTCTGGTATCTGATGACCAAAAAAAAAAGAAAAAGAAAAAAAAAGGTTGGGGCCACAGAAAACTTTTGTTGTGGCGCCACGGCAAATAAAAGCCGACTTGATTAGGGCTGTATTCGAGAACGATGTGTACTGTATAGGAACACTGAAACGGACTGAGAATGGAATTCACAGAAAATGCATAACAGGAGTTTGAGGCCTTCTGTACAGTTATCGCTTTTTCATTGTATTCACTTATGCAAACTTATTAAGCCCACAGGAGCATTCTGAATTTATATACACTGTGGAGTTCTTTTAAACGCGAGTAAAAAATGCGGTAAAAAAATTTGACTGTTTTTACATATAAATAAATAAAGTTTTGTAATGTACAGTATAGAAGAAAAACTGTTTCTTGGTAGCACCGTGGTAAAATAATATTTTAAGATTTTTACTATAATCCTGCCATACTCATACAGGTTTCTTTTTTTTCTTTTCTTTTTTATAAATCCAGAACTTGGGATACTGTGCACCATTACTGAAACCTGTTCCTGAAGGGCTGCTTTAATTTGCTAGGGAAAGAAAAGAGGTTGTGAAAAGTGCAGACTGCTTTTTATCTTGACGACAGAGACGCTTAGTATTAAGTCTCTTCATTGGGCTTGCATTGTTTTTGAGAAGGAAAGAGGAGGAAGGGGAGCGCAACAAGTTATGCAGATGAGATGTTAATTAGGCAAATAGTGAATTAGTATCTAGCGGTACAGACCAGCCTATTGGAATGAGAGTGTGGGAATGGGAGGCTGGGGGAGCCAGCTGTACTTCTCCCTCTTTAATCATCCCCCACCTCCTCCTCCACTCTTCCGCCTCCCCGAGATCACTTGTGCCCTGCAGGCCACTAACACACCTACCCGCACTTCACTCCGGTCCAACGGACGCCTTTTAAACGGAAATAAGTGTACATGTGAAAGAACCCCCTCTCTCTCTCTTTCTCTCTCTGCCGGACATTAAATCTTCGCGGAAGTTTCGCTATGTGGCTCTTGCTGAGCAGGACCCATAGTAACAGCCACTCATGAGGATATAATGGAACATAAATGAATGAATGAATGGCGATTCACATGGTAATGAGAGAAAAGGAGGCAACGGGAAGTTTTGTTGTCGGTGGATTTTTTTTTTCCACTCTAATTTTTCAATTGTTTCTCAACTGCGTGGCTGCGCAATGCTCGGGCACTTTCTTACCAGATAAAGCTTTCATTAGAAATGAAGGGGAAAATGTTTAAGAAATAATACCATGGTATATGTTGTTTATTTCATTTTTTTTTTCACATTACCCTGACAATGAGGTAGTAACATGGACAGAAGTGGACTTCATCATGGAGAACATAGTACCTTTTAAATCCAAATTAGCTACAATTGCCTACCAGCAACACAAATGACATAAGGAACGATGAAATACTCTGGTGTGTAAAACACTGGAAACTGTGCCTGAAGGTTGGCAAAGTCAATACGCTACAACATTCACCAACTCAGACTGGGATTGCATCCAACCGCTGACCAACCGTAATACAGACTGGGTTAGGTTTCCATGCTCCTACTGCTTCTGCTCATAGGCATTTCAACTTCGATAGATGAGAGACGCTTCCTATCTGAGGCCATGTTTCAGGAAAAAAAGTTAATTCATGTAGTTTTAACTGAAGTGGCATTATATGGTATTTGTCAACTTAAATATTTAAGATGGAATAGCAACAAGTGCAGTTTTTCACAACTGACCCACCCAACCAAACCACTTTAGGGTACACACACTGTTGTGTAGTGTTAGAATGAATGCATCTGGAAATATTACAGATATTAACTTCTTCCCCTCACATCCGTCCTCCTCACATCTCTTCTGTTCTCTCTCTCTCTCTCTCTCCACCCTTGAAAGCTTGCGGTGACCCAGGAATGTGTAAAATGGGGGGCAAATGAATTGCTCGGCCACTTGAGCTCCTCTCGCCATTACAGCAGGCTGCCCTACCTGTGTTGAGTCAGCAGTGTGCTCACTCTATCCGTCTAATGGACAGCGCTGGAATTTAATTAGCGAGAAGCCGCAGAGTGGGGGCCTGAAGATTACCCGGGACATGAGGCTCGACGCAGTAACGTTTGACTTGTGTGTGTGTGTGTGTGTGTGTGTGTGTGTGTGTGTGTGTGTGTGTGTGTTGGGGGGGTTGTGGATGTGTATACAACTATAGACTGGGTTCATTGAGGAGATTGACCCTTGCTTGCTTGCATCTTTCGAGCATTCATAACAGCCCAGCAAAAACTGAACATCCATGTGATTATATAAAGGGGATCGTGCATATAAGGCGTAATAAGCATTAATCTATTCTGAGGACGCAAGGGGAAGGTTAATGGAGCTGAATGGCCTTTTTGTTGCAGTGCATTTCGTAAGTAATTGGACAGTGACGCAGTTTTTCTTACACTGGCTCTGTGAATTGTATCAGATGAACCGCAGAAGAATCACTGCCCAATTCAGATGCTCCTGAATTCAATGCGATATTCTGCACTCTATCCTAGAGTAAGTGTCAAAAGTTTTTTTTTTAGTTGAACACTGTTACTACTAATGTCTGAGCAAAATTATGAAACTGTGAAGCTTCTGTTACTGTATATTTACAAAAGTGAAAGCTTCCAAGTAGTCTATGCCGGCAATGTGTCTTAACAACAACATTTTTAATGTGCAACTAGCTAGATAACTTTAACATTCGTTGTTGTTTTTTTGTGTGTGTGTGTTTTAAGTTTCTAAGAAGATACAGGCATTATCAGGTCATATAGGAATTTAAGGTCCACAGCATCCAAACATAATATTGCTCTCCATTTAAAGCCTATTAATTAAAAGCCAGTGTTCTAGAATTCACTAGAGAGGATAATACATTCTGTCCATAAGCATGACAAAAAAATTTGAAGGAGAAAATTTGATTGACATAATACATGACCAATTGTAAACCTTTTCCTCAAGCCTCTCAGCAATCACACAGGGTTACCTTGATTTTGCATCAATAACTGTTTCAATTCAAAGTCTTTAAAAATCTTTCTGATTTTGTGAACTGTTTCGGTAATAAAAATTTGCTACGAGAACTTCATAGGTTGTCCCAGTGAGTATACAGTATTGTATATACTATACATGGAAGTCAATCAAGATTGTAACATTCAATATCCTGAAGCCTGTGGCCAGAAAGGTGTAGAAAAATATGTCAGACGCTCACGAGTTGAGCATCTGAGGCTACAACTACAAACTTATTGGCTAGGCCAATTTCAACCCAAATGTTGAAGCTCCACTATTTTATCTTTCAGTAACACAAGGTTTGACTAACCAGATCTAAATCCAGACAAGCATAATTCACTAAATTGTGATCCAGACTGTGATTTGGACTGAATTCATAGATAAAGAAAGCAGTGAAAATAAAAAGAGAGTAGAAACAGACAGAAATAGATAGAGAAAGTAAGGAAGACTAAGTGGGAGTTGCTCCTATTCGCCTGCTTTGGCTCGCACTGAGAGCGCGGCTGCACAGCTCACACAGTACAGAGGTCCTATGAGTGATTGTTGCCATATCTGAGTACATCTGACTTTGAACTGTGCCTTCACTCCCCTCTCAAGCGGTGAGGCGAAGCAGACCTTACTGCAACGTTATTTGTGGTCATGGGTAGGAGGGCAATGTTTGACCTTCTCCATAGCAGCTGCAACTTTCTAGGAAAAGACTCCTACCTGCAAGATTTCAGGAAATTCTAAGCTAATCTGCTTATATGTATATTTAGCGTGTGTGGCTGGCTGGCAGCCAGTATTTGCAATAGAATGCATACAACTTTTGGTAGATATATGCTGTAATCTTGGCTAACAGGAAGAAAAAGAGGAAGAAGGACATATGGTATCAGTCAACAATTATAGTTGGTCTGCTGATAAGACAGGACCCAACTAACCCTCATGGGCGCACTGTGTTTTGAGTCAACGCTGCATCTGTTACACAAGTTTTGGGGGTTTTATGTCCTTTTCATGGCATCGCTGCACGTTACACCTTCCTGAAGTTCCTAAAAATGAATCTCTATTCAATATTCTGTATCTCACAACAACAACAACAAAAGTCTATCCAACGTCCCAGTAGGTGAATTATCTCAGATGTGTGAAAATATCTCATCCCCCTGCAGCCCATTGGGCAGACTTGGTCTCATCACTCAGCCCACACAACAAAGGGGGAGCAGTGGGATTGGGGGGTGTTTCAGAAAGTGTGATTAGGGGTCTCACTGAGGAGTCCACTCATTCAAAACACGCATACGAAGAGAGGCTTCTCACCCATTCTTGTACAGATTTAACCAATTAGCTTCGTCACACAGCTCCGCTTTCCCAGATGGTTCACAGCTAATCAAGTGTCGCTTTTGTTTCGTCTGTGAAAACAGTTTTATTGTTGAAGTGCAGGGATAGGCGAGACTCACGACGGCCACTGACGAAGAAGGCGCTTTTTCACAAAAGCGGAAAAAAAGCAGGGCTTATTCAAGATTCATGGGGCACCATACAGGAGGAAGCGTATTGATTACAAAAAAGCTGCCATTTAAATGGAATTCAGATGACTTCACAGCTGGTGAAGTGACGCCTCCTACCAGCATCCGAACAACTTCTGTTCTGTTTATGACTGATGCCTCAATAATATTGAAAGGTTAGAAAGAATGGACCAGCGTGAACCTTCAGATGCTTCAGAGGCAGTAGTGCAAATGACAACGGTTTAAAAAAGGGTTTAAACATTAGAAAACGTTTTTTTTTTCATAAAGAACTCATTTGATATCTAGGCCACGACTCCAAAAACATACAATTATTTATCATATCATTGTCAACTAATATAATGTAAAACAAAAACTATGAAGAACTTATAACATTGTGTTATTTTACCAATCTATTTCTCTATAGTTAATTTAATGGTTGAAACCAATTTAAAATGATAAATAATGAATTTGATAAGGAATTAATTTGGTTTAAAAAAAAAGAACTAATTCACATAGATGTTACCTCTTAATCTTAAGAAAACATAATTAAATAAATTAAGTTTAACCAGCCTCATTAAACTAGGCTGGTATAACATGTATTTTATTACTTACATTAAAAAATATCAATGAAACATAATAGGAGGCAATTCTATTTAAGTAATCTTAATTAAGTAATCGTTAAGGTTTTAGGTTTTGCTCTCATTGCCAGAATCTGCAAAAGTTGTTATTGGTTAGTAGAAATTGTAGTTTCTTTTATGATGTTGTAGGTATCGAGTGGAACAAAGAGACGTTGCTCACTCTTGTATTTTCTATTAGTCATGTTCTTAAGGATCACAAATAACGTTAAAGTTCACAAAACTCTTTTTCCTCTATTCTTCTTCTTCCAAGAGACAAAGCCTTGTCTGTTGGTTAGTGCTGTTGATTTAATCTATTACATAAGTTAATTGACATTTTGCTGGTCAAAATCAAGATCAGTTTTCAATTCAGAACTGATACACACTTTTTAAACTGCTCCCTTCTCTAACAAACCTGATTTAACCACAGTAAATGGTCAAAAACTGATGGAGACTTTAAAAATATAGCCCAGCTTTTGGAAAAAACAGAAACCATTCGTATCTTCCACAAATACTCACATTTTGTGAGAGTATTGACTTTTCTTCTTTTGTGTTTATGGGCAGTTAGTACAATTCCACCACCTTTCTGTACTGCAGTGTGGAGCGAAATATTTTCCATAAAAAAAGTACTCATACTAACAGCACCAACAGATTCAAGTGTATTATTTTCTACCCAAAAAATAAAGGCTTTTATTATAAGACATTTATGCTTTGGCTGAGTTAAAATATAAAAAAAATCCACACCCATTCAGTTTTACCATGGTAAAAGATTAGTGGGTCAGTTTTGAGACTGAAGATACGATAAAAATATATCGAGATACGAATTTAGCCAGGCTGTTACTACACTTTAACTTGAAAAAAATATTACACTTGAACACTAACGAGCCCCTTTAAACATGATTTTGGCGTTGTACCCCAATGGGAAGCGGCGTGTAACTCAGTGCTATCCTTAAGCTGAGCTGTGATTGCCACAGAACTAAAAAGCAGTGCCAAGGCCTGGACTCAAACATAGCCTTAATAACCATATTTACTTATTTATTTATATTTCTCCAACTCAGACAGATGGAGAGGCTGAGGGCATTTCTGGGGATAAATAGTTCAATAATTTAAAGTCAGTTCCACACTTAGCCTGCAACCCCATCACCACCCTCACCCATTTTAATTATTAAAAACAACATCTGACAAAAAAGTAAACACTAAGAAAACAAAAGAAACTAACAGAGATGACAAATAACCTTGCTTAAAGAACAAACATTTTGTTAGCAAATGGGTGCTTTGTAGTGGCCACCATCTGGAGAGAGAGCCCAGAAAGGTTGGATCATTTCATAACGTATGCAGAGCGTTGCTCTAATCTCAACTCGCTCTCCAACACTGAAGCTCCAAAATGAACGCTGGTTTAATTAAATCCAGAATACATCTCACTTCGCTCTCTGTGTAACTGCTGCAGTCAAATAAGACTGATATGTTCGACAGCTTCATGCGCCGGAACAAAGAGATCTAAAGAGTTTTCTTGCTGAGATGCGAATATACCCCCCAGATATCACAAAGAAGAACAGGTCAGCTCCTCATTGCTCAGTCGCAGAAAAGGTTACCGGAGTAACCAGGAAGCGAACGCTCAAAAGATGTGGCCTCCATTTAAACCAGCTAAGCTGCTGGGTAAAGGATTGGAGTGGTGCAGAATGTTGCTTATTAATAAAAAACAAGCATAAGCTACTTACTCAATATTATATCTACATAATGATCCAACAAGTGAGATATTTTATGTCTTACATAAATGTGTCAGGATTGCTAATGCAAATATAAAGGTCATGAAATTTAATTACGCTGAAAGGAATTTTTCAAAAACAAGCACATGTCAGTTACAGCACAGAGAAATAAGTCTGTCTGCCACGGATGAGCAGATGGGAATAAAGGCTATGAGGACAGAAAAGCAAATGAGGTAACATATTACTTATTATTGGACCAGTCAAATGCAGACGTACACAGAGACGCAGATACAGAACACGAGAAGAAGGTCCTGTTCTACGCCAAACCCCAGTCTTTCTTTTATATTCCACCAGCCATACGGTAGTTTATTTTTCACTTCTTTCACCATCTGTAGCAACTTTCCCCTGCAGACAGCCACAGCTGTCCCGCCGCTTCATGTCTGGGCTCTCTTTCATACTCCCGTCCAAAACGACTCTGCCACATAATGGTGCCCAGACAGGAAATGCCTTTCAAGATATTAGGGCTACTGATCGGGATTTAAAATATCTATGTGCTGTATTAAAACTGATGTATTACCCTTTCTGAAATGCTTTAGGCTGTGAAAAATGAACTTCAGATCGCGGGATTGTGCACGAGGCTAACCAGTATGTACAGTGCTTATGTAATGAAAAATGTATTGAGCGACAGTCAACAGCATCAGGCATCAGGCGAGCACTCACACGTGACAGAATGCATTGATATTACAGAGAAGAGGCAATGATGTGCATGTTACAGATCAATCCATCTGAACAATCCATGGGGGGAGAAAAAATGCAGGGGGACATTTTGAGCTGCCAGCTTGGCTGGGGTGAGGATATATACTGTATGTATATATATATATATATATATATATATATATATATATATATATATATATAGGTTAAAAGGTTAGAATAATATGATCAAGAAACAAAAGAAAAGAAGATCGATCGTAATAACTGTGTTTGCAAAGTCTTCCTTTCCGGCTCTGGAATGCAACATCACATGAGAAACTCTTCAAGCGAAGTCCTCAGCAAGTCCTCATACAATCCAACTTTCTTGCAGTAAAGGCTCGGCAATGTATCTCTCGCTACCAGGCCCGAAGACTCTTGTTACTCTTGTTAAATGGCATGTGAGCACAAAGGCTCGATTCTCAAAAGTTAGTCAAAGCTGCTGCGCTGAAATGGAAGAGATGTCTGGTGAGAGACTTGGACAGTCTGAGCGTCTAGAAGACTTTCTCAATGATCCAGCAAGATGGACTGACTGCCTCTGATTAGCAAAAAATAGCAGTGGATAAAATGGATAAGAAATACACTTACTACATGCATGCACACTTTTACGACTACATACAGTATAGTACTAAAGAGTTATTCTATATAGTAACTAATAACAGAATGACATTACAAGAGCAAACTCAAAATATATATATATATATTTTTTTTTTCCTTTCCAGTTGCGCTCTCACACATTTGCTGTTAGGGTTCCAGCTTAGATCAGAGCTACTGTACTGCTTTTAATGAACCATTGATGTCTGATTATTAGGGATGCACCGATACCACTTTTTTGGAAAACGAGTACGAGTACGAGTACTTGCATTTCAGTACTCGCCGATAC